>VMBQ01001535.1:56234-100814 GCA_007657795.1 Dreissena rostriformis
TCCATGAAATGCACATGCATGTTTTTTTTTTTTTTTTTTTTTTTTTTTTTTTTTTTTTAATCTGTACTTACTCTTTTGTGTCAAAGCTGCGTCGTCATATCAATGTCAATAATGGAAGCGTATAGTATTTTTCAGTGAAATTGACCTTATAGGATCTCTTAAACTGTACATTTGTAACTTCGATTCTTTGAAAGAAAGGAGCATAGTCACGTGTGTTTCATATGCCCGCGGTCTGCGTATTGAGATGTAGATGGTTACATTATAATCGTATATATCAAGACAGTTTATTCTTTCATTAAATGTCAGTATGTATGGTGTATATATTATTGCTATATGCATTGACGAAGGATGTCGTCAGTTTTTATACATTTTTTTGAACTTAGTTAAAAACAAGTCACGTGTGTGACATATTAAAATATTTTCTCCCGCTTATTTAATGCCCCATTGAAAAGCAATGCACTGCTTCCTTTGACACATTGTTTCTGCATTGTGTAACGTCGGCCAACTATTTCTTGATTGCATTCTATTCTATTTAAAGATAAATATTTGACATTTTGGTCGACTTAATAGAAAACTAAGGTTTCTAAAGACATTTTTAGAAATATGTGCTTTTATTGTATGGAATTGAGGAGTGTCTATTTATTAAGAGAACGCAGTTATAACATTAATTTGCAGAATGGCGCAAGAAAAGAAGCTAATGATAAACTCTCTTTTTTACGTTGTATGGATTTGACGAACCTTACAATCTTGAGGTTATTGATTTTGACAATGTGGTCGACCGGTCGTAAGCATGTTTAACATGTAATATTACTTTGGGAATGATTATGGTACGTTGCAACATCATAGCAGAAATATTTTTGAAAACAGTCACGATTGAAAAATAAGGGATTATACAATTTTCAGGAATTAACTTTTTGTCATTTCCTTGTCGATATGGACCCATTGTTATTTCCAGTGTAACGCAACACACACGACTGAATACTTAAAAACGACATCGGAAATTGATGAAATATCAAAATTGCACAAAATGTATGATTAGAATTTGATAGTCATTGATAATAAATCAATCTTTGCGAATTCCCAAATGAGCACCGAGAAATGTGGAAAGCGGGGGAGCAAATGATAAATTCTAGAAATCGATCATCTCTCTATCCATCTATATTCTTTACGAGCTGGAGCGTTGGTATATCGCTCATTTTCAGTGTTGAACAGCGATAAGAATTGGCGATATTCAGTTCACATGGGAAAATATCGATAAGACCTAACAAACAGACCCAGTGTAAATGACACATTTGAAACTTAACACTGCGACGAAGCATTTGACTGTAATGTCATATGTGACATTGTTTACAGATTTGCCATACACATAGAGTCTTTATGGTGAACTAAGTTTATTACCGTACATCCATCCGCTTCCTCACATCACATATAATATGTAAATTGTTAAGCGCAAGATAAAACACGGCATTTATCTGGTGAAATGTGTTTGAATATAAAATGCAGATTTCAAGAAAAGTCAACTTCGTTTATGAAACTGATTCCTTTTGTTAAATGGTATTCAATATAACGAGATTACTCGCTAAAACCCCGTTGACAATAGACATTATATAAAAGATGTTTAAATACCGAATATGATATAAAATAAAATCGTGTGTCTAGCTTTTTCTTCTTGGGAAAACTCTTTTGCTAACTCTCATACGGACACATGACAGAGGTAATGTTCATCAAATCATCAAATATATTAAGATGACATTTCGGACTAATATATAAATATTTCGATAATTCATTGTGAAAATTGTACTTTCATGAAAAGGTCAGTGTGCTTAAACAGAATACTTTCGTCGTGTTTATAGAGAAGCGTTTCCTTTTAACACATCTGTCTTAAGGCAACATATACTTATGTGTTCGTGTTAGCAATACTTGCAGAGAAGATGCATACTTGGTTATCAAGCGTAAGCGTCTTAATTAACGCAATGACTGATAAAAAGAACATACTTTTCTTATTTAGGATGTCATTATCAAACTTACATATCTTGTGTTTCCTGCATTAAGCCATTTTTAGAATTTAAGTATCATGGCCTTTCTTAATATCTTTATTTTGCAGATAAAGTGGCCAAATGACGTAGAGTTAGCACCAGACGAATGTTTCATGATGACGTCATGCAACGAAGCATCACCTGTTTTGGACGCCCTCTACAATGTTGCGATAGTTGTTTCTGTGTTATTTGTGTCCGGAATGGCGACTGCGATAGTAATGGTCGTTTTGTAAGTACATGAACTATCGCAATACTAAATAGCTAACTATCTTTGTTTACAGGGACGACCAATTATACAGGGTCGATGTATTGTATACTAAGAAACATGATTGAACGTTTTGTTTAGTTAAACCTATTCATGTAAGCTTGATTGAAACAAAAGCATACCACGGCTTATTTAAACGCTCTCGCTTTCGATTCCTGGATAGAACCAGTACTTTGTGTCTTTGGGGGAAATCTAAAGAATATTCCCACAGTGTTGTTCGAACCTGTGACCTCCCGGTCGCTAGGCGGCCACTATATCTAATACGTGGTGTATGACACCTCTACGGGAGGTCGGTCTATGAAAACTCTACGGGAGGTCGGTCTATGACATCACTACGGGAGGTCGGTCTATAAAACCACTACGGGACGTCGGTCTATGACACCACTACGGGCGGTCGGTTTATGACTGCAGGTCATCTATAGCCTCATAGCTCGGACGAGTGTTTACGCAATGTATCATAAGTGACACGCAGTCTGATCCAATATCACGGCCGTGAATTATGGAAATGATATATGAAGTCTCGTATTATCGAATAAAGCTATCCGACTAATATCAATATTGTGTATATACCAGGCTTTATTAAACGTCATTCGTGATTCTGGGGCAATTTATAATCAGAGGAAATAGTTTTTTTATTTGTTTATTTCTCTATCTTACAAAACAATATTCTGATCATAACCTGATTATGAACATAAAGTTTTAAAATGTACACAGACAACAAAGGCTAAATTATTGTTGTTCAAGTTGTTTTTCAGTTGATAAGTCTTTATCCACCGCATGACATGTCTGTAATGTATTACGTATTTACTTTTTATGTATTTATGTATAAAAATGGTAGTGCATGTTTATACAGTTCATAAATGTATACGTAGTACATATCATATTTCCAATGCACTTTTCTACACTGATATGTGCTTGCATTTGCAAAGTATAAGACATACAGGAAATATCCATTAAGACACTCATATGTATATTTAAGCTGCACACGTGTGTACGTTGACATGAATGAGCCTTCATTAGATCATAATATGTGTCCTCACATGGTACATAATGTATTCAACATAACTTTGTTATGCATGCTTAAAATTTATGGTTTATTAGTATTCTATTAAGACGCATTCAAATCACACATGCACATATCATAGCCACGATATAACTTAATAGTTCGTAAATATATTATGGTGTGGAACTAAAGTAAACATAATTTATGCATGAGTTAAAATATATGTGTATACATAAGGCAATATGGACATTATTGTTAAATATAAGAACACAGTCTTTAAGAATAAACGCTATGGCCAATATTAGGGGTCACTGACACAATCTATTGACTTGGAGAGTTGTGTGTGGAACTGTTGTATCTGCCCAACATTTATATATTGCTATATGAGAGCATCATGCTCAACCTTCAATTAACATCGTAGCAAACCCCAATGATGCATCCATTTAATTTTCAATGTAGCCAAATCAGACCTTAATTCATTATTGCCTATAAGCTGGACATTTCTTCAACAGGTTATTGACTGCCAATAAGTCATTAAAGGTAAAAACGTGCTTCAGCCTCATACACACCCAATTACAGTCTGAAATACAACGAAAGGCAAAAGAAATGAAAACAGACTTGAAAGGTATTACTGAAGTTATGATTGATTAATAGTTTGACGTGTGGCGTATGCTCCTAAGTGAATCAATATTCATTGAGCAACTAAGTCATGATATAAGGAGATTAGTGTGTGGTGTAGCGTATTTTCGTGGGTGAATTCATTAAATAACTTATACACGATGTAAGGAAAAAACTAGTATGTCATGTTTGTTATTTTCATAGTGTACAATATTTATAAAGAAGGTACTACGCTGGCTTTAGGATACTCACCATAGTTGATGTGGTAACATTTAAGTACATGGAGACACACACTCTCTTACCATTGGTCGATTATCTGCTGCAGACATTTATCTGATACAGGATTGTTATTTAAACATTTAATAATGTATGATATAACATGATTTCCAAGCATAGTATACACCGATGTTTTAAATACGTTAAGACATATATGAAATAACCTCTACTAGGCAATAAATATCATTAAATTGAAATTCGTGCCAAAGTACACATAAGATACATGTATTTTATTGTGAACATTCTTTCCGTTTACTACTATATGTTGTATTATAGGGACTTGTTAACATTATTTTGCATGTTTTTTAAGTTTGTCATTAAATGAATTAACCATTTAATAGTGTATGAATTCCAAGCATAATATGCACGGATGTTTTAATGTTTTTCAAGTTAACACAACACATATATGAAATTACATCTACTGGGAAAAATATATCCTTACCTTGAACTTCGTGCCAAAGTACATATGCGATAAAGGTATTTATTTTGAACCTTCATTCTGTTTACTACTATATGTTGTATTAAGTGTTGACACTTAAGAGATTTTTTTTTCTTGACAACAACAATGTATTAATTTGTGGCTTATTTGTTACCAAGAGATAAAATTTCTCAATGTAAAAATCAGGATATCAATTCAGAAAAAGTTTCAATTTGTATGCAACGACTTAAACACGTGCTTCTTCTTCCGTTTATGTTTTGAATTGAAATCGTCGACCTTTTATCAGCGTCACAAGTTGTCACGTGCTCTCACATGTGGTTTGCTATTAACAGATTTCAAAGAAACTTTCCTGCGTAATAAAGAACTATGCACACTGAATTTTGTGCAACCTTACGTCAGGGTACATTAATATCAGCATTAATTACCGGTACAGTTGAATAATGTCGAGAATGCTCTCTTAATCAGCATTGCACTTTGGAAATATCACTTAAATACATGCATTTTGACTGACCACAAATAGTTACCATGTGGTGACGCTAGGTCGTGTGTAAGTCGCATGGCCCTAGCTCAAAGGTTCGGACTGGTAGGTCACTGCTCTCCATATAGGTACGAAACAGGTTGTGCATTCTGAATCTGCATCATTGAACAAGTTATTTAAAAATAACTTGTTTATCATGTTTAGATGACTTATTGATCGCAACTTCTGTGTCCAGAGCTTAAAGAACAAATCTAATTGTAATTTTTAAATATGAATCTTTTATTTTCTTTAGAGAACTATGCGCGTTGATAATCGGAGTGAACCAAAAGGTTCTGTGAATGACACATGCATACTAGTTCGATAGCTACATACCGAAAACGTTGGAATCAAGGGACTCGCAGTTCATTCAAGTGATTTTAGTAGCCTGTCATTGTCTGATTGTACTCTGATGTTTGTTCATCTGTTTTTCAGGCGGAAACTCGTCCATCGAGACATGTCGAAGGGTCAGCACAAACTTCTCTTGTCCAGCGAAGATCTTGTGTTCCTAAGAAAACGCGATGTCCAGAAAGGGTCTAAGGTAAGCAGCAATCAAGCTAACTTGATAACCTTGTTTTCAATAGTGGATTTAGATTTTGTTTCGTTTCTTCCATTTCTTATGGCGTGTGTGTTTATTACGTGTCCTTCAAGGTGGTTACCTTTAAAATATAATATAAATATTAAGCGGTCTTACTAAATACTTGACCAAGCGCATTTTATTGTCATTTAAGTATTTCTGATGTGAGAAAACATATATAAAGCAAGAACAATGTTTTAAAAGTTAATCGGCATTACTATTAATATTGAGATGTTATTTTCGCCTTTAACAAAATGTTCACGAGGTCAAAATTATCGATTGCATTAATTCTCCGATCCCACATTTTGGTTCTCTAGATTGTACGGACAATATAAGAAAACCTCTATCATATATTTTACCATGTTTTAACAAGTGACTGCTTATTAAGTGAAACCTTGATAACACAAACACTAGACATTAACGTAAACATAATTAAAACATGACATTTCAAATCATTCATCGCATATTATTTTAAGAAAACAATTAACAAAAAAAGTTAAAAAAAACTCAACAACAAATAAAACATAAATTAACATTTCCTGTTATTTAATAGAAATTCACTATTTATCAATATTCACGTGTTTAAATATCAATATCAATATGCTGCCATAAATTGTAACAAATCTGGCAATCCACTACAAATAGTCAATATTTGAAATAATAATATTCTGGAATAATAATTTAACACAATATAAAATATTTGTGACGAAAACAAAGTTCCAAAACGTTGTGTTTAAGACGTGGACATTTAACATATTTTATTCAAATTGAAAGCCAACGTTCGGGACATATCGTTTACATAATTTATGCACTTGAACTCATTCAAGTTAACATAGTCCTATTTGTTGTTTCTGTTAAGTTTTAATATTAACACAAACCAGGCAATATCCGCCAAAAATAACCCACAAATAGGAAAAATCAGCCTTTCTTTGACCTTTTTTTTAAAAAAAGCAGCTCCAAGATCGGCCATGCTTTCTTTTTAACTCCATTGTGAGGGTACTTGTGAATAATAAGCAACGGGAGACCACGTAACAAGGTATGTCAAGTTCGAATGATGTTCCAAAACGGCGGAAAATGTAAACAGGACCTTAAACGTATTGAATGGTAAACCATTATTGAGTATTCGACCAATCCTCTGATTTGTTTTTTTTGTGCTGATAATTTCCATATGGTTATTAAAAAGGGTGAATTTTCCTCTTTTTTTTCGAATATGGCCTGATTGTTGTTATTATTGAAAATGTAGGCTTGATGACAAAGCCTACTTTGTATTCATTAGCTAAAATTTATTCACTGGAATATATGACGGTTACAATCGTGCATTACACGTTTACATTATTAACAGTCAGAACTAAAATGTATATTAATAATAACCGACTTTCCACATTAAGCATGTAAATTCCTAATAATGTTCAATTGTGTGTATGTGTGTGTGTGTGTGTGTGTGTGTGTGTGTGTGTGTGTGTGTGTGTGTNTGGTTGTGTTGGGAGACGTGGTTATTGTGTTGGAAGTAGTGGTGTTTGTTGTGAGAGTATTGGTGGTTGTATTGGGAGTAGTGGTGGTTGTGTTGGGAGTAGTGGTCGTTATGTTGGGAGTAGTGGTATTTGTGTTGGGAGTAGTTGTGTTTGTGGTGGGAGATGGTGCCGATGTCATTGGGTCTAAAAGAAAAAGGTATATACACGTCTCTTGTTAACAAATATAATATATTATAAATATATTAAAATAATGTAAATCATTTTAGATATGGTTTCGCAAACTGTAATTTTGTCAAAGAGATATGCACATTTTTGCGTTTAAATGTTTTGATAAAAACAGATTTTTTCTCTAAAGTTCCGACTATGAATATGTCCATTATGTCTCGAAAACAAAACAAGCCAATCCACCCTCCTCTGACAATGCAACACGTAACGATCCCTGGAGTTTGTGTATATACACATTTAGGGCTCCACTTGACTAATGACTGTTCATGGCACGAACATATTGCACATAAAAAGGACAAAGCATGGAAACGGCTAAATATAATGCGTAAACTTAAACATACTCTTGACAGGAAAGCGTTGAAAGTCATATACTGTTCATTTATAAGACCCATACTTGAATATTCTTATGTTGTATTTGACAATTGTTGTCAATTTGAAAAAGATGAATTAGAACAAATTCAAACTGAAGCTGCGCGAATTGTATCGGGCTGTATGAAACTTATCTCCGTAAACGAGATATATAAAGAAGCTGGGTGGGAAAAACTAAATGTACGGAGCCGAAATCATAAACCTATTCTTATGTACAAAATTACTAAAAACCTTTCACCGGCGTACCTTATATCTTAAGTACCTGATTCAGTCGGAAGCAACAGCTTGTATCCATTACGTAATGGAGCAAACATTAGACATGTGAAGGCGCGCACGACCTCATACTCAAACTCATTCGTACCCTCCGCAATAACAGAATGGAACAATCTCCCACTAGAAATACGTATATATATATGAGACTATGAATGTCATATTGGACCCGTTTGAAATCGTGTTGCGATTCCGGAGGTGGGACCCAGTGTTTGCTCTTTTTACCCTTAGAAGATCAATGTTTAGACAATGTGTGCCCCGTGTTGAACCTGAGCTGAGAACCATATATAACCCATAACAATTTGAGTTGCACTTTCGGACGTGGGAACCACATTTCTATCTAAAGAAGGTCCCATAAAGGTTTTCCATAATTAACAAATGATCAGCCCATGTTTCTATACTTTTTGGGCCCATGTTTTAACCAATAAAACCCCAAATAAAATCGTATTGATCTTCCGACTTAGGGACCCTTGTCGGAAGCCGAAACAGGACCAATATATTGAAATGTAAGAAACGTTAATGCAACCCATCAGGATTTGCTTGCTTTGAATGTGTCGTCATCGTCGTTGGCTTACTTGGTACACACTCCGGCGTAAAGTTCCAATTCCCGTTCACGCAGAGCATTGTAGTCTGAGCCGTTTTCTCAATGAACCCTGCATTACATCGGACCAAGCGCCGTGAGCCAAGTTCGAAACTGTTCCCGAATATGACTCCATTTGTTATAGGCTCAATTGGTGGACATTCTGAATCAAGAATATATGTTCGATACACCGTTGTTGTTCATTCAAAAACAGCGAACGACAAATTTCAAGATCTGTTAATGCTCAAAATCAACGAATATTTCGTAAAATCAGGTTAACCAATAAAAAAAAGTGTTCCTTATAGCACTATCCTAAATATCAACGCTAGATTTGGTCTGATAAACGAGATACAAAATGCACGTTTTTATTTTTTGTGGGACAATATACTCCATTTGAATTTCCCGCGACGATATCCGAACATTTACGAGCGAACGCGAGATATGCTTCGGGCAGCGTCGGAAGCATGACGTAGTTCTCATGAATAATCATTATGCTATTAATAAGCGGAGCTCAAGCGAGGACGTCCTCCTCTTGAAAATTCAGCAAGAAAAGAAAAGAAAAGACAGCGAGCAAGTGCGTTCCAAATTATGCAAATTAATGCAAACCGAATGAATCCGATCCTAACTCGAGAGCGTCCGTAACACGAAACAATATAGTATCGGGAAACGATTTTTAGATGCTAAAAAGTTGCAAAATGTTTGTATGTTCACGTTTTTACTTAAATGTTACCTGTTGCAGGGACTTCCTATTGTAATTAACCTTCGTCTGTCACCTTTTGTTGTTGGATGTTTGATATAGAATAATACTATTGGTCAGTGTTTACGGATCTTTAAGGTATGATGCCATGTTTTAAGAAATATACTCTCCAAGCTCCAACCTAAATGATAAGTTACTTGCAGTAATTTTATTTATTTCCTTTCAACCACTCGCGTTTTCGTTATTTAAGGAACACATTGGCAATACATTTTTTAGGTTTGTCTGAAATTCAGTCTTAGCTTAAAAAAAATCGTAAGATCTTTAATAAAAAATGACCTAAATGAGATCTATGTATTTAATTGAATTAAATTTATCCGCTCTGAAGAAAGAGTGTTGTTTTCGGTTTGATTTTGGTTAAAATAAAAAATACCTTTTTTTCTCACACTGATCCGAGTTGTGATTATATCTTTCACCCGTTGAGCACTGCCTCACCACCGCCTGAAGAAAGATGGAATCAATAATTTAAACAACAGTCTAGTAATTCCGCATATGACAAAACAGCAGTTTTATGAGGAATAACGTGTTCTTCATTAAAGACTCTACTGCCTAATCATATGCAAATTAATCGATGCAATAAATATCGCTGGTAGTAATTTAAATGTGCTGTTAAAGTAAACAATATTTTATTGTGTGAAAACAACCCTCTGTATTGAACAAGTACATCCCAAACGAACCATCAATAGTGATACTAATATCATCTTATTGATTGCGTTGAAATCATACAAACTTGCTGTATTTGTATAGCAAAGTGATTAATAATATTTAAACTACTGAAATGATGTTCTCATCGTTCCCTTGTCCATTTAATAATTTACCTTCTCAAATAAAAGTTCGTTCGGTCAAATATTAGTGTCCAGTTTCTATTTGTAGAATTTTCTCTTTTTCAGATTATGAACTGTCTCCTTAGTTTTCAAGTATTTCAACTCTTTTAATTTGAAACATTTACTAAAATAAGAATTATGAAACATGTTTGAAAACTGCTATAATTGTCGACTATAGAAACACCTCAATTGCCAAAAATTTCTAACAAAAAAACAAAAAAACTTATGTTATTATGTTTGATTCATTGTATTCCCCAATATGCATTGTACATTTAAATACAAACATCACTGGAGTAATAAAAAAGTACAGTAAAAGCAATAATGTAACAATAATGCCAAAGCTATACAAATATAATTTCTAAATTATTTACAGCGCTTTTACCTCAACTGGGCTGATGTCGCTTTTTCTGATAAAGTTGCATCGTCGATCATCGCTATTATCCGAGTTCACCTCACCCACGTCAAATATTTCGCAGGTTTTAAAANTATATCGTTTCGCGTCTGAGACGCTTTATAATTTTATCAATTTCTCACGATGATGTTTCGTAAATGAATGTGTGTTTTCAGTTTAAGTCTGCGGCATTAGTTTTATTTCGCACACTGAGGTATAATGTTCATTTATTTTTTTAATCTGTGACAAAAAATTGAAAATTTCTAATTTTGATAAACTGTGAACAAGTCCCTTTAAGGTGGTATTTCGAATATTGACCTGAATGAAAAAAGTCAAACACGATACAGATACAGAGAGATATATTCCATATCCACTAAATGTATGAATGTCTTTATGTTTCGATTCATACTTTTTGTTTGTTGTTTGGCATTTGAACAGTACATTACATATATTCGTTAACAAATCAACACATATAGTAAACGTTTTCTTCAAACTTTCTATTGCCAAATAAATTGCTTTGTAATATTGCTATTGCATGACCGACTACACTGGCACACTCTAGTATCATGCTATTTGTTTTACGTTGCAGAATAAACCGCTGGGTTATTAACTTACTTTCATTTCTCGTTAAAACTTGATATTTATTCATATTTGTGTGATGTCATTGCATTTAATTGAGCATACATTTACTTGCGATTCGCGCAACTTTATTTTCTTTTTAATGTTTTATCCATGTTAAGGGAACGGCCAATTTATGAGTAAGTGGCATCCACGAAAGACAGATTCCGATTACCAGGATGACAGAGTTATGCACCGGTATTTTAAGTTGTTTAAGATTATATTTAAAATGTATGGTTTATTGTGTAGCACTCAAAGTATGTAAACAGCACGTTTAAACTAACAAAATGTTCTGGAAACCTTCCGAAATAGTGTTTATGTACAAATGTTTTTAATCACTATCGGATATAACATTAAATAAAGAAGTAAGTGTAAATAGTATTATTGAGAATGCAAAGTACTGTGCCGCATTGTATAATACATGTGCTTGGATTTATATTATTCCATAATTAAGGAGACTATAGCTCAGCCACTATATCAATTGCATATATGTTTTTGCAATCGATCCCTCTATAATATTGTATTAAATTAATCATAATTTGACATGGGCGTATGACGGATTTCCCTCCAAAACAATATTTTGCCTGTGGGAACATTTGATGAAATCATTTGGTCTTGTTTTAGCATATCGTACCAATACCGTATTCAAATACGAGCAGCAGTTTGTGTTAACCCGCCATGATTTTAAATCAGTGTTATTATGAAGTTTATCAGTTTGTTAAAGAGTTAATGCTGCAGTATACAAATATGCTCAATATTTTGTTATTTCATATGTATAACATAAGAAATGTTGTCTTGTCTTGCCTTAACGATTGGACTATACAGCATGAAATTGATACCAACGTGCTTGTATCCGTATTGTTTATATATAAGGCATAAACAAATAAATCAAATGTAAAATATAAAATCAGAATAATCGTTGATGACACATTAAATATTTAAAAGTATATTTAAACGTATAGTTAAATAGAACAACGAGTCGCGCATAGTAATATGTGACTGAAACTGAAACATTCATACTAATTCATAAGTATATCGACATTTATCAATAGAATTATTTGGTACAACATGAGAGGTTGAAATAAACTGAAATAAACTTTCTCATACAAATGAACTGTTATCGTCTTACCCTGTCTAAATCTACGTGCTATATTGGATACAAAAAACAATGCACACAAGTTATAATAAATTAAATTGAAAAAAACAATGCACACACGTTATAATAAATTAAATTGTAAATAAATGCACTTGAGCATAATAAATACAAAACAGTTGCCGGTAAAAAATCACAACAAATAACGTCTGTGTATTGAAGAATTGTTACAAGTAGAAGAAATTGATTTGTATATTAATTACGAGTTTACATACCAATAGAGTAATGCACATTTGACTAACAAATTAGAAAATAAGTATTTTATGAAAGCATTAAATTGTCAATATGCTGAAGGAAAATCCTTCAGCAATCAATGCAACGTCAACGAGTATCACAGAAATCGATGTATTTCTTTTTTTTATTATTGAAATGCCGTCACGTCTCCATGATGACGTAACACTTTACTGCTTGTATGGTGGGGGGACTTGCTCATAAGCGGGACCAGGAGCAACGGCACCTGGTGGAGGGTAGCCGGCATATGCAGTTTCTGAAAAATATCAGGAAGCAAATAATCATTTAGCGTTAAATATGATATGGGATATGTGTTCGTTTTCGGTTTGAAAACTTCTTTTATCTTCGCCGGAAAGGGTAAGCATTTTATGAAAAAGGTTTGTTTCAAATAAAACAGGGTGGAGTATTTATTAACAAACAATTCAATATACGTCAAAAGTGTGTTGTACATATACTCATCAAAGATATCAGTTATTGATAAAACATTACCCGTATATGTTGAGTATGCGTCGAGCGTATTTAACGAATGTACGTTATTTATTTATGATATGTTTATAGTTAAATGCATTAATATAAAATACTACAAAGCTGAGGTTTTTTAAGATGAAATCCGGCGCTGTGTGTAAAAATGTCAACGAAAATATATTAACAAAAGAGAAAAACAGAGCAAAGGGTATATGGGCCTCGCTCTTAGAAAACGGGGTTAAAAGCATATGCGAAAATTGTCGTCCCAGATTAGCCTGTGCAATCCGCACAGACAAATCGGACACGACATTGACCGCGTTTATGGTATTTTTCGTTTAAAGGAAGTCTCTTCTTTTCGAAAATCCTGTTTAGGCGGAAGTGTCGTCCCTGAATAGCCTCTGTGGACTGCACAGCCTAATCTGGGACGACACTTTACGTACATGCATTCAACCCCTTTTTCACAGAGCGTGGCCCATATAGTTATTCGAGTGCACGTGGCCACTTACGGTTGGTGTTGACGACGACGACGCTGACGGCCCCACCCGGACCGATGCTGGGAACCACGGCCTTGTTGATCTGACCGGGCATGGCGGCGCGGTTTTCTGCGAAAAGGAACACCGCATTTGACCAAATTGATACACTAGAATACTGGTTAATATATACCAGGGTCCGTATTCATCACCAACGTTTAGACTTAAGAATTAAGAATGTACAAAGAACCAAGAAAAATTGTTCAGCTTTTAATATATATACAGGCTTTATGCTTTGCTTATTTCAAGAGTAAATTGTTCTTAATGTTGAATAGTGTAGTTAGGTTTAACATTTCGTGTCATACTGTATTGTATAATACCATAAGCACAAAACAGTTTCAAGAATGTTCTTTATTTTTAGACTAAGAATCTGTAGGTGAATACAGGCTTAGCTGTATTGCTATTATTTAAAAAAAAAAAAAAAATTACACAAATCAGGCACTTAATTTTAGAAAAAGGTGCCTCTTGCACGTAAGTAAGTTTGATGAGTAAAGAAAAATAGACAAACGTCGCGAATATATATTCTCCAATGCATGCAATGCTATTTACGTAGTTTTATGCTTGAAGTCGAATGAAATATGATACTGAATATATATTTGAGCCTTGCTCTGTGAAAAAGGGGTTTAATGCATGTGCGTTAAGTGTCGTCCCAGATTAAAATGTGCAGTCCACAGAGGCTATTCAGGGACGACACTTTCCCTACACTAGATTTTCCCTGAGACGAGACTTCTTTGAAACAAAAAATACCATTTAAGCGGAAAGGGTCGTCCTTGATTAGCCAGTGCGGACTGCACAGGCTAATCTGGGACGACACTTTACGCACATGCATTACACCTCCTTTTCAAAGAGCGAGCCTCATTTAAATAGGGTTCAGCAAATTGAACTCATGTTCATCGGAATTAACGCAGAAGATTTTAGAATTAGAAAAAAAAAATATGGAAACATTTTTTAGGAACGGAGCATTTTTTACTTGCTAAGGTCGAGTTCTACATAATATTGGAAAGGTGAGTGATTACAAGTGTGACTTTCGAATTCCTTTTTGCAAATTACCTTTGGCTTTGTGTGTGTATGTAGTGTTGTTGTGGTGTATAAAAATACCGGAGTCCCCGTAATTACCGACATCTCATTTATTTTTCAGAAAGAAATTCAATATTAATTTACAAAACGCAATTCACAAAAGGCATTTCCCAATTCACAAAACACAATAAGCAAAAAGCAATTTGCACGGCGTATTTGCTTTGTATTAGTATACTTAACGAGACTGTCAATTTCAACAAGCTGATTTTGCGTCGGTGACAACGAGTAAACATTAAACGTCGTCATTATGATCAATACCTAAAGCCAAACCAAGGCAAGTTGTAATAGATTATATGCAATGATCTAATTTTGGGACAAACAGGTCTGATATACTGCCTAAACAGCCAAAATCAAATTCGCGGTTAAGTAGAGAGTGAATATGTATATGTACCATAGTGTGAATGGTCGTGTTCTGAGAAAACTGGGCAATATGCTTGTGCGTAAATTGTCATCCCAGATTAGCCTGTGCAGTCCGCACAGGCTAATCAGGGACGACAATTTCCGCTTTTATGGAATTTTTCGTTTAAATGATGTCTCTTCTTGGAGCAAATCCAGTTAAGGCGGAAAGTGTCGTCCCGGATTAGCCTGTGCAGACTGCACAGGCTAATCTGGGACGACAGTTTACGCACATGCATTTTGTCAAGTTTTCTCAGAACGCGACACACTTTGTCGTCTACACTCACCAGAACCTCTGTAGAGCATGGTTATCTGGGCGTTCGGTTGACAGCAGCCGACCATGGCGTACACCGGAAGCTTGTCCAGGGGAAAGCGGAGCGGAGCGCCGTAGTAGGCGAAGTCGGTGCCGAACCCAACCGTGCCGCTGTCGCAGTCAACGTACATGTAAAACCTGAAAGAGGCAATGTATACATAAGGTCAAGATTTACGAACGATACAAAGATTTTCGCTGTTTTGGCACGCTGAATAAACCAGCGCTATCCCAAATGGCTAGTTAACGTCCAAACAACAATGTGATATTATTCCTTGGTCGATAAACAACTTTTATATGACAATTATTTCGATTTTTACACGACCAGACAAATACTGCTGCAATTGTAATTAGTAGGTCCTCATTCTATGTTGCGGGCCGCCGTATCGAGCACTAATTGGGTTATTGTTTATATAGTAGTTTTATGCGACTCGTTTACATATTTTCGTATATTTGAAAAATGTTATTAAATGAGTTTACAACCAACTGTACTATAAAGAATAGTTTTAAACAATTATAAAAGCAAGGAAAAGCCATCATATGAAACATCGTAAGAGTTTGAATGAATGTGGAAGTTGAAACACGGTTAGAAACGTTTTAATTTATTATCGATTAATAGCTTTTTTTGGAATGATTTCATTTTTATGAAGTCCCTTTACAACTGTCAAATATATAATTATGCTTCAAGTATAATGTGACGGTTGAATTTCTATTCAGTTTATTGCTGAGGCAAAGTTAACCCATTTATGCCGAGTGGACTCTCCCATCCTTCTAAATTGGATCAATTTATTTCTAAAATTAGGGATGCCTAGTATATTTATTTCTATATTTACAATATTTCTTACATAAATGCCTTTAAGCAAACAGCGTAGACCCTGGTGAGACGCCGCATTATGCGGCGTCTCATCTGGGTCTACGCTGTTTGCATAGGACTTTTTTGTAGACTCTAGGAATAAATAGGTTAATACCGCAATATACAAAAGCATCATGCAGCATAGCTCAACATCAAATGAAGTACCTTCGTGCTGGAGTTTCATTATCAAGTTTCTCTGCACTTTTCACAATATGGGCTTACACTCGTAAAATGAGTCGCGCTCTGAGAAAATAAGGTCAAATGCATGTGCGTAAAGTGTCATCCTAGATTAGCCTGTGCAGTTCGCACAGGCTAATCTGGGACGACACTTTCGTATTGTATGATATATTTCATTTAAAGAAAGTCTCTTCTTAGCAAAAATCCAGTTTAAGCGGAAAATGTCGTCCCCGATTAGTGTGCGGACTGAACAGGCTAATCTAGGACGACACATTACGCAAATGCATTTAACCCCCATTTCTAAGAGCGAGGCTAAAATCTATTGCGACATTGATTCCGGTACCGACACACTTACTTATCGGGTACGAGCCCGGCCCTCGGGCACGCCGTCAACACCTGATTGTTATGGACGGCCTTTCGGCGCACGATGTCGACACCCCAGGACTTGGAATTGCAGCCCACAAGGGAGTCCTTGGGCTTCACGAACATCGGCGCGCTTTCGGTTCCCACCCCCGCGGTGGCGTGAGTGCCACGCCCAACTGCCGGCCAGTAGATCTCGAACACATGTTTACCCTTGGATAACGCTAAAAAAAATAAAAATATGTGTAGGTGTGTTTAATGTTATATAGCATTACTGCTTAAATGCAATATAAATCAAAACATGATTTATCGAAACTGTTCTTCAGCGTTTCGAATTAAAATATTTTGTCGAAAAATAAGCGTTCGAAAGCAAAAAAATACCTTTTTAAAATGTGTATCGACGAAATATATCAGCAATTCTATATAACTGAATTCAAAGATCGCCGTGGCGTAGTGGATATGGTGTCCGCCTAGCGGGAGGTCATGGGTTCGAACCCCACTGTGAGCGTTCCTTTGATCTTCCCAAAAGACACCAAGTACTGGTTCTAGTCCCAGGAAACGGACTCGAGAGCTTTTATATAAGCCTACGGCTTTTAATGCAATCGAGCTAAAATAAATAGGTTTAAACTAACTGAATGATGTATGAAAAGGCAAAAAGTTCAAAGCGATGTTCTTACGAGCTCCCCACCGCGCGCCGTCGGTCTCGAATGTCCCCTTCCGGTGGCGGTGCACGCAGTTCGGGTTGATGATGTTCATGCCGTCTGAGCAACCCAAGATACCTGTGTCAAGGGCGGGGTCGGGACTGATGGACTGAATCCACACTGGGGAGGGGTTACCTGTTGGGTGGGAATAAGAAGATGGTATTTGGTGTATGGTCTGTGTCATATAGATTTGAGTCACTGGAAAAAGCTGGTTTAATGCAATTGCGTATAGTGTCGTCCCAGATTAGCCCGTGAAGTACACACAGGCTGATCAGGGACGACAATTTCCGCCTAAACTGGATTTTAGCTAAGAAGAGACTTTCTTTCAACGAAAAATATCATGAAAGCGGAAAGTGTCGTCCCTGATTAGCCCGTGCGGAACTGCACAGGCTAATCTGGGGCGACACTCTACGCACATGCATTAAACCCCCTTTTTACAGAGCGCGGCTCATTTTAATTGTAATTTTGATATAATTTCTTATAGATAACAGATTCAGAGAAGGAAGCATGAAAGAAAAAAGGTATAATACTCGCATATTAGACGATACGCTTTGTAGAAAAATCCCTTACACAATTCTGTTCAGTACAGGAAAATATGCGCCTATAGCCTCGTACTGACTCATGAATGCGTTTAGCGGGTCTAACATGCATTTTACTTATTCAGTGTTGTGTTACCTACCCTGTCCAACTGCACCCCCACCCGGCGCACACAGCGCCAGCAGGGCGATCATGCTGATGAGGAGAACCACGGCGCCTATAGCCTCAAACTGACTCATGGAGGCGTCCAGCGCATCTTGGGCGCGTGACATCCTGAACGACAATCAAATTAAATGAGCCTCGCTCTGGGAAAACTGGGCTTAATGCATGAGCGTCAAGTGTCGTCCAAGATTAGCCTGTTAAGTCAGTACGTGCTAATCAGGGACGACACTTTCCGCTTTTATGGTATTTTAAGTTTAAAGGAAGTCTCTTTTTAGCGATAATCCAGTGTAGGCGAAAAGTGACTGCACAGGATAATCTGGGACTACATTTTAACCACATGCATTAAGCCCAGTTTTCCCGGAACGAGGTTCTTATCTTTGGAAAGATTCAGATTCAAACATGTTGGAAGACATAAAATGTATATCACCGTATAAAAGGTATGTCTATGTACATATACCAGCCAAATAGTCCGACGTACTTTTAAATTTGACCGTTATACCTTATTGCCATGAACCAATAAGTGAAATTTTACAGTAAAAAAATAAAAATAAATAATAATCAATGGTATTTAAGACCAATTTGATGTTTCCGCTTCAACGAAACACGTGCGATGAAATTTCTGTTAGATAACGCGTGTACCAAAATTGTTCAAGTACCGGTAAAACTATAAATGGTTTGCTTATGTTATTTTGTATGCTGATACGTACGTGTGTACAGTTATTATGTAGTTTGTATTATGATATGAACCGAAATGTAACATTAAACTAAAATAAACTTTGCCGTTCGCAGTTTTTTTAATCCGAATTTGAATAAAAAAATGTTAGTTCATAAAAGAAACGCAAAGTAAAAATATATTTAGGCCTTGTCCACAGAAATCAATGCATTTGAACGGGGAATAGTTTTAATGAAAGATAATGGCCTTTCATCAATAACATCAAGTTCGAGTCTTAAGAAGCAACTAGGCCTATACGCGATTTTTATTTAAAATTTCAAAACATATGAAAAGCTTATCAAAGGTTTGATATATATAAACGAGATTAAAAATTCACCAAAAAGTGTTACCAGAAAACTCACGAAATTAGAGTTTTATACAATTAAAATTCAGTTTTGCTGGTACATTAAAAAAAAACTCAAACACGTTTAAATAAATGTGTGTAAACACGTTTGTGAAATTGTGAAGATTTATTCATACAATGCATAGAAATAATGTTTGGTTCTGCAACAAATACGAGTAAACGTGTCGGTATCGGCTTGAATTAAATCTTCATGAATTTCATTTAAGTTAACAAAATTAGACAGAACGCTTAGTAAATTAATATTCCTCGTTCATAAGCATGTATTGGTTTAAAAGACAATATTCAAAGTTGACATTAAAATCGTCTAAACTTGCATTTGAAAAGCGATCGATAGTACATTTATATCGGCGACTGGAGTGTTCTTACGAGGTCACTCCAGAGATATGATACATAATTCTCAAATCCGTATATAGGTAGGTTAGATCATTAGAAATGTTTTCTCCAAGGCTATTCAATATTTGTTAGGAGTGGAGCTGTAATAGCTTTGTATCGATTTTCCGTGTTGAAAACATACGTAAATTATTTATTCAAGAGATTGTCATTCCTTTATTTGCATGTTTAAAACTTCAAACAAAGATCTGTCATGTCTGTTCACACAATGATTGCTATCATGTTGGCTTGTTTAATGGTCGTGTCCGCCATTGATATCTTATACTTTGAATATTTTATAAAGCTGGTTTACGTCACGCATTTTTAGAAAATTATCCACAAACACTTATAGATTTCAAGCTTAAAACAAGCTTAAAATATTCAACATGTTCGAATTTAAGATCAATACCAATAGTATAGCTTGGTGGTGATTATAAAAATACATGAATACCACACGATTTAAACTAGAATTTAAAAACCCAAACAAAATTCAATGTTAAAGTTAATTGACTTAATAGGCACGTTCGATCGATTTTAAAAAGTTAAATACTTAATAGGTCGGTCTAAAACCAAAATTAAAAAAATAAACCCCGCTTACACTAAGTATCTGTTTTGTTAAATACATTCGTACAACCGGGTTAATCTGAAAAGCATTCAAAACAAAAATTGAAAATCGATACAAACAGAAATGTAAACCTTGATAATTGCGAATATGTTCATTCAAATAAATGAAAGCAGCAAGTTGGACAAAGATTTTCATTATAACAAAACATGATAATTTAAATTATTTCAATGACACAATGATAGTATAAGTTCCGAACTTAAAGAACATGAACATCTAGTGAAAGTGGTCTCATTTAACATACACGTGAACGATCAGGTAAATGAAAATAGAACTACTAAAAGAGTAAAATCCAAGAATAATACATTTATGGAACGTGTCTATGAATAGTGAACAATCTCTTAAAGGGACTTGTTCACAGATTGGGGCATTTTTTTTAAGTGTATCAGAAAATTCGTTAATTCGCTAGATTGAACCTCGGAACTGTAGAATTCTATAATAATAAATTAATTAATCTTCTTTTAGAAAGAAAAACAAAGAAAAAAGTGTTCAACCAATAGGCTCAAACCTCGGTATTCTGGGTCGAAAGAATATCGCCTTAAACGATCGGCAATCCCGACTGTTATAACATTGCGTGTTATTTAGTTTTCATAGACGCAAATAACAGAATCATTACAAATTATTCAATATAGTTTTGCGTTTGTATCGCTCTATGGCTTTATCAATTTAAAATGATGATTATTTATAAACGAAGTTTATTTTCAGAATGATTCAACGGCATCAGTGGTGTTTAGCTCCCTGGTTTACAGTGCTATTTTATTTTTGGAATATGTGACAAAAAATGGGAAAATGCCATTATGAAAATCTGTGAACAGATCCCTTTAAAACAAGAAGTGAAATTATTAGACAGGCACTGAGATAACGCGCTATATGTACTACATACTGGACAAAAAATAAATTTATAATAAGGCAAACAAATTAGTTGCTTTTTTCACTAACATAGCCCCAAAATATAGGGCACCGGTAGATATATATATCCTTTCGTGGATAATCCTTCATTTACAAATGGTTGTTTCATTTCAATAAATTTACGTGATGTGCAATGGGATGTTGATATGGTTTTTATATGGATAATATTGGCTTGTACCGAGTAATGGCTAGAGTTCTAAAAAAAAACAGCATACTAATATATTTGATTTTGTTTTTCTAGCAAAGTCCGGAGTGAGTTGTTTACGATGAATCAGAAGAGCCTCGGAGAATGTTGTTTATACTATAAATAAATACAAACATAAGTTGAGAACATTCGTCAATATGTGTATTTGAATACAGGTAAACTGGTATTAGTAAAATTGAAAGCTAATTAGAGTCGCGTTGTGACAAAACTGGGCATAATGCTTGTGCGTAAATTATCATCCCAGATTAGCCTGTGCAGTCCGCACAGGCTAATCAGGGACGACAATTTCCGCTTTTATGGAATTTTTCGTTGAAATGATGTCTCTTCTTAGCGAAAATCCAGTTAAGGCGGAAAGTGTCGTACCGGATTAGCATGTGCGGACTGCACAGGCTAATCTGGGATGACACATTACGCACATGCATTTTGTCCAGTTTTCTCAGAACGCGACACATAAAGTAAAGTTTGCTTACCCTTCAGCACCTATATTTAACAAAAAGTACAACACATTCATGAGTTTATGAGCAGAATGACGAATATGTTTTTTTATTTGCGATTTGTATCACTTCATTTATACAATGATATATTATTAAACGTGTGTTCGTTTCAGGTAGTTATTTATGAGATTGTGGAAGCAGTATTTTTTGTCCCATAAAAATGAATCCATTAGATTGCTTAAGATGAAAATTACATCTCAAGTACGATAGCATTGAGGCATCGAATACAACTACCATACTTCTACAAAAGAATAGAATTGCTCAAGTTCATACATAAACATGCCCTAGGTGTTTAGTTTGCATAAATGAAATATCTCCGATGTGACTATAGTTATCGAATAACAAAGTACAGGCTTCCCAAATTGCTTCCTCCTACGATAGTTTAAACCGTTTTATTCAATAAATAAAGGAATTACAATGTACTATGTATAAACTTACCGTTATATAATCCGAACAGTACCAAAACACCTAATATGTACCCCATTGTCTTTCTTGTTTTGCTAGCTAAACATAAAAATGGTAAAACACTACCCTCAATGACCGATAGATGTCCAACAAGTGATCGATTTCAAGTACTAGTCTATAATTTCAAAATTATTGAATAGACATCCATATTGTTATTTGTTTACGCGTCCTTGACAACGACCCCGAGTGTTTGTAGCAGTATTGATCTATTGATCTGAGATGTATATTGAGGGATAAGCCCTTGTGGAATGTGCCGCTGCAGTGGTAGTCAGTCGGGTATAATATTGGAGATTCCCGATTGAATGTATGGGCTTGAAGTGTTAAGATGTATATTTCGAAATATTGCGTTATCACTGTGTAATGTAGAGGGATTTTTATACACAGTTATTAAGGTTTTACTATATAGACGTCAGAGAAAAAAAGAAAAATGCATTTTCAATATAGGTGATCATGTATACGTTTTTATATGTCAGAAATATAATAATTAACGCGGACGTTTACTATTTTCTGCTGCCTAACATGAAATTTTGAATAGCGGGAAGGATCTTAAACACACATGCTAACAACGTCATGTCCATACTCGTAATTTAACTAAAACAAAATAAACCACATATTAACTCATAATGAAATGATTGAAAACAAAACGAACCATGAGTTTATAAAGAAAGAGAGTTAATACGACACAATCATAATAGTACATTACATAATCTTTAAACAATTATTTAAAGACCTTTTTGCTGTAAACATAAAACCTCTTAATCAAATGGTTTTGGTTTAAATGGGTATATATGTCTATTATAGGAGTATTTTACATCCAAGCCTTATTCAATTGGTTATATTAGATATATGCAACAAGTCCGGCGAATGGAATTGTTAAGGAATTTAAAAGTTTGTCCTCAGGACATTTGTGAAAATGGACCCAGTCTATGACTCATTACAAGCTATAACAAAACATCTGTTTTATAAATACATGAGCCTAGATCTGGGAGCACGGGACTTTAACCCTTTGCATGCTGGGAAATTTGTCGTCTGCTAAAATGTCGTCTGCTGAATTTCTTAAATAAGCATTTTTTTCGATTTTTTTTTCCAAGATACTGTCCGAATAGCAAACAGTTTGGATCCTGATGAGACGCCACGTTCTGTGGCGTCTCATCTGGATCCAAACTGTTTGCAAAGGCCTTCAAAATTCGGTTCCAGCGCTCAAAGGGTTAAGCATGTGCGTAAAGTATCGCCCCAGATTAGCCTGTATGGACTGTACAGGTTAATCTGGGACGACAATGTACCCAAACGTATTAAATCCGGTGGCTCTATTCTACTTCTTTAACTTTTAATATCGATGTTTTGGAATCAATGTTTCGCTTTAAACATGTATTTCAGTTATGTGAAAAATTTACAAAGATATTTGTAGCAACTAATTGAAGACCTTTTAACACTGACCGGCCATCTGGTTGTTCGTGACCCATAATGTCATACTAAAAGGCCATGATCAAAACTAAATACTTGTTGTTAGATTTTGATCAGTTTCGAATCAAATTAAAAGGATTAATCAATTGGAATAGAGTATTGCCCAGATAAGCACACATGAAAAGAAAAAGGATTAAAATTCCAGAAAACATAAACACACATACAAGCTCTACACGTTCAAGATTATATAACAATTCCATTGACAAAACACTAACAACTGAAAATAAGCAGAATTAAATTCACAATTCGTAGCAGGTCGCACAAAATGGCAACGTCGCCCGTTTCGCTCAGTTTAAAGATAATTCTTATTTAGTTCTCTTCCGATTTCTTTTGTCATAACATACGCGCCGGGAAATTTGAGTTTTTACTAATCTGTGAAGTGGGCGACAGTTTAATATGTAGGTGTGAAAATTGTCATAATAAAACATCGTCAATAATCCGTAATAGTGATACATTGTTATTGTAAATCAGGAGCATTTTATTTGTACACCCGCGTAATGTCCATTTTCAAAGCGTTTAGTTTAGAGTCAATGCATATTATCATCTTTATTGAAGGCTTTTTGCCGTTTCTGAAGTACAAGTGTCCAGTGGGGGCTTGTCCGTAGATTGGTATTCCATTCTAATGTTTAAAAGGCTGAGGCTGAAAAACAAGAGGAAATAAGATGTTGTAAAATTATAGACATAATATGAAGCAATTAGCCAGCAATCGGTTAGGTAAAAAAAAAGGTCCGTTTCCGGTCTCCTTGGGGAAAAAAACAGGGTCGGAAGGTAGGGATTTTTTTTTTTTTGTCTTTCGGGTACTAGAATGGAGAAATGAACCGAAATAAACGAAAATGAACATTTTTTATTTTTTTTTGGCGACCCCAAAAAAAAGTTGAGGGTCGGCGCCGATTCTGGAGACACGGTCGGGCGACCGGAAACGGGCCTATTTTTTTTTGCTTTATAATATGCATCTTCCTGTGAAAACTGTGTTTAATGCATGTGCGGACTTCACACGCTAATCCCGGATGAGAGTTGTCGCACATGCATTAAGCCCAGTCGACTTGTGTGCCATGTATTGTAAAGTAAAGAATTAAAGATATGTTTTTATCAAAAAAGTTTTACGCAAGAAATTCAACGCTTGAGTTCAAAAGCTAAGTACATCTGTTTCTTACCAGCATTTCTACAAGCAGTGGGTTGACTTGCATTTGGAGATGTCCAGTCCCCACCGCATTAGCGTTCGGAGCTAGCTTACCGCCTGAAACGAATCGTGGCACGTATTTATCGGTGCTCGTGAGAACAATCAGAAACATACGAATATCGTCCAATGAGAGACGGTGCTATATGTATAATGAACCTTATTTGTACTGTAAGGTCAATACCACCATTCTCAATACTGCAAAACATAAGAAAATATCGGTTGATAAATGTCGGCGTTAAACACACATAACGTTTGCAAATATTCAGACGCACTTTGCAACCGAAAATAGCTGCGCCCGACCGTACAATACAGCAAATGTAGCTTAGTCTTAACACGTCGACACAATTTTCTGACGGAATGATAACAAACCAGTTGTCTCTTAGTTGGGCTGGTTCCTGTACATGTTACATGAATAATTTCGATTAATTTGTTTTATGGTGTCAAGACCAACGACTTTCAGAAGGTACATCTATCGTGTGTCTGTTTCAAGAAACTATACTCGTACAAGGTGAAAATGAGCCCTCTCACCGGTTCCTCTGTAGATCATCTGCACCTGCGCCCCCTCTGCAATGATGCCCATCATGGGGTACACCGGAAGTGCCGTCTTCGGGAAGCTTATGCTGGAACCCCAGTACACCCTGTCCGTACCGAAGGCTATGGTGCCGCTGTCACAGTCCACGAACATGAAGAACCTGCGAAGTTACAGACGGACATTTTATTTCAAGACTTGCACAATCGACGAATACGACGATGATATCGATGAGAAAGAGAAAGAAATACATATTGAGTCTCGCTCTGTGAAAAGGGGGTTTAAAACATCTGCGTAAAGTGTCGTACCAGATTAGCATGTGCAGTCCGCACAGGCTAATCAGGGACGACACTTTCCGCGTTAATATAATTTTTCCTTTAAAGGAAGTTTCTTCTAAGCGAAAATCAAGTATAGGCGGAAAGTGTCGTCTCTGATTAGCCTGTTCAGACTGCACAGGCTAATCTGGGAAGACACTTTACACACATGCATACAGCGCCGTTTTCCCAGAGCGAGGTTCATCTAATACATCACGTACTTGACAGGTACAGATTTGCCCCTCGGGTAGGTGGAGAGGATCTCTCCCTTGTGCAGCGCCTTGCACTTGGAAATGTCCAGTCCCCACGTGTGGCGGTTACACCCCACCAGCGAATCGCGCGGTTTCACGTGCAGTGGAGCCTCTTTCGTGCCCACGCCCACGCTTGCGGCCGCATCCCGCCAGCGCGTCGGCCACGTGATCTCGAACACGTGCTTCCCTTTGGAAAGGGCTGAAATGCGTGATAAGGCTTTTGATTAAATAGTACATAAGTCATATTTCATTAACTTTGGACTACACATATCCTTAATATGTTCTATCTCATTCCAAAAAACGCTCATCACTTGTAATAAGTTTCATCTCTGCGATTAAGTTGTTCGCATTTACTCGCATAATAAGGCTTGGAAAATCTTTAGAACTCGAAACCTTCTTTAAGTACCGAAACAAGATTTCAGTTAACTATATGTAAAGACCCGCCATTACAACATAAACTTGTGAATATACACGTAATTAACATATTTTAATAAACAAATAAACTTTTCCTATGATGCCTTTTCATAATAGCGGACCAACGATTATACACACTCTTTAGAACAAAATGTTTTAAAATGCTTCAGCATGCTGAGTGATTTAAGTATATAGTTCACTTCTATATTAAACAAACGCGTATCACCATACAATACATGACACAGTATTTCGTAAAGTAAACTAACGAGCTTACCACAGCCCCACTGGGCCCCGTCCGCTTCGAAGTGCCCCTTCCGGTGCCTGAACACCGTATTATGGTCAATGGCAGTCAAGCCGTCTGAGATCCCTTGTATACCGGCGTCTAGGGCGGGGTCCGGCTGGATCGTCATTACCCACGCGGGCATCGGATCACCTGGGTTATAAAGGGTCAAGGAAAATGGTCGGTAGTGTTCGTGCATTTCCGGGACTTACTTGGGAGAATGGAGGACAATATAAAAATAAAAATGAGCTGTAGCGGGTCCGTGGTCAAGTGCTAACGCAGTGGTTTCACAGGGCAAGCGGAAGAACATTCGACTCCCCGCTATTCCGTAACCCTAACAACTCGCTTGAAGCGTGCTAGGTATACTGCACAGAATGACACTTAAATACCTAGGCGTCTGACGTCTCTTGTTCAATACACACTTACCAATCGAGTCAGTCTTTTGCAATTAATAGAATTGTACTACACCCATGCAGGATCATTTATCAACACGGACACCAACTTATCCGTGATATATGTGCGTGAAACCGACGCCCAGTATACTATATATTCCCTTCCAAATGCACACTAAAATACCTAATGTCGCCGTTGAAAAGCGACTCCTCCTGAAGAGACTCGCAGTGCACTCGATAAAAGTGTACAATACATTCCAAAAACATGGCTCAGCGCATGCATATGAGCCTCAGTCTAGGAAAACAGGGTTTAATGCTTGTGCGCAAAGTGTCGTCCAAGATTAGCCTGTGCAGTCCAGGGACGACACTTTCCACTTTAATGATTTTTTTTTCGTTTAAAGAATTTGTCTCTTATTAGCGAAAATCCAGTTTGGGTGGAAAGTGTCGTCCCTGATTAGCCTGTGCGGACTGCACAGGCTACCCCGGTAATCTGGGACGACACACTTTACGCACATGCATTAAACCCCCTTTTTCACAGAGCGAGGCTCTTATTGTAAGTTAAGTTAGTAAACCTATGCAGAAATGGAGCTAAGTACGAATAGTTTTAGCAGTGAAACCATCAACAACGTTATTTAAACACTAGGATGTTTAATCAACATGTAGCATGAATTGAATTTAAAGTCAAAGATGCGACTTTCGAAGTGTTATATTTTCAAATCACTAACCATGATGCACCTCCTCTGCGCACAACATTACAAGTATCGCCATGGCGACGATCAACATGACCCCGCCCACCGCCTCCAGGCCGGACACTGACTCCGCCTCCGAGTGCTGTAATGGGGCCCTGTTACAGATAACATGGCGATGTTATAGCCCACCAACATTTCTGACATTGGCCTTTGTGAATGAATATGAGTCGCGCTCTTTGAAAAGGGGTTTAATGCATGTGCGTAAAGTGTCGTCCCAGATTCGTCTGTGCAGTCCGGACAAACGACACTTTCCGCTTTAAGGATCTTTTTCGTTTAAAGAAAGTGTCTTCTTAGCAAAAATCTATTTTAGGGGGAAAGCCTCGTCTCTGATTAGCCTAATCTGGAACGACACTTTACGCACATGCATTTAAGCCCATTTGCAAAGAGCGCAATCCATATTCAAGTACCGTTATGATAAATACAGTATTTTTTTGTATTTGTATCAAGTTAAATGCATGAGCCTCGTCTGTGGAAAACCACACTTAATGCGCGTGCGTAAAGTGTCGTCCCAGATTTGCATGTGCAATCCACACAAGCAAATCAGGGACGACACTTTCCGCCAAAACTGGATTTTCGCTAAGAAGATACTTCCTGTCTACGAAAGATACCATACAAGCTGAAAGTGTCTTACCTGATTAGCCTCATATATAAAAGAAATACCCCAATTACTCACTGCAATGATTTAACTCGTGAAACACGCGCATGGACTTCCATAATAACTCTGAATTTTCGGACACTTAAAAATAATTATTTGTGTCGAGTCCAAAAATTAACATACAAAAAAAAATATTAAAAAAAAAACAACATGTGTCCGAAAATTGAGAGACAAAAAATACCAAAGTTCGAAAATTTAGAGACACTCTTAACCCATTTATGCCTAGCGTCTAGAAAAAAGGCCATGGCAAACAGCGTATACCCAGATGAGACGCCGCATGATGCGGCGTCTCATCAGGGTTTGCGCTGTTTGCTTAAAGGAATTTCTGTAAGAAATATTCTCAATATTGAAATAAATATACTAGACATCCCTAATTTTTGAAATAAATTGATCCAATTTAGAAGGATGGGAGAGTCCAATAGGCATAAATGGGTTAAAATATGGCATTGACGATCGAATACGCGTATGCAATGTGTAAAGTGTTGTTTGTTTTTGTCAACGAATACTGGAACGTGCTTATCAAATACCGCGCCGTACAGTATACATTACTTTTAATATATGTTTTACTTTAAGTTGTTGGGTAAAACCAAGTGTCCGAAAACTTAGAGTAATTACTGTAAACATTGTATGCATATAAGACGCAATTAATGTGCGCTTAGATAGTTCACCTGTATTCGATAAATATTGGTGTGCAAAATAGTCAACAGGGACAGTCGGTACGAAAATGTTGTTGACATGGGAAAAATCAACTCTTATAAATTCAATAGAGATGCTTTTGTAAATAAATATATTATCAAAGTAAACAGCTGAACAAGCATGAGAGAGATTTCATTACAGCCAGAGTTCCTTTATTTATGACATTATCTACGCATTACACAGCCCAAATATACGATTAACCCTTTGAGCGCTGGAACCGGATTTTGAAGGCCTTTGCAAACAGTTTGGATCCAGATGAGACGCCACAGAACGTGGCGTCTCATCAGGATCCAAACTGTTTGCTATTCTGATAGTGGTCTTAGAATAAAAATAAAAAAATGCTAATTTTAGAAATTTAGCAGACAACATTTTAGCAGACGACAAATTTCGCAGCATGCAAAGGGTTAAACATAAATCAAACTAATTGAAACTATTCTGCCAACAAAATAAATAGGTTTAATTATTTAAATAAAAATGATAGAAAAAAACAAACAGAGTGGGCATCGAAGTCAGCGGTTGGGAATCGACAAAGGATATTTGATTGAATATAAATGTTGACGCGTCGCACTTAGTTCTATTCGATTATTTCTATTCAATGTATTCTGTCAGTAAATAAGAATCTTCGAAACTCAAAATTTCATTTACAATGTCACACAGTGGAAAACAAACTTACCCATCAACGCCTGAAACGGAGACAAAGTAGAGTTTAAGAGAGCGCTGCATTCATAGAAAATGTGCGTAAAGTGTCTTTCCAGATTAGCCTGTGCAGTCCGCGCATGCTTATCATGGACGACACATTCCGCTCATATGATGCTCTTCGTTTGAAGAAAATCTCTTTTAGCGAAAATACAGTTTTTGTGGAAAGTGTGGTTCGTGATTAGCCTGTGCGGATTGCAAAGGCTTATCTAGGACGACACTTTACGCACATGCATTAAATCCCCTTTTCACAAACCGAGGCTCATATTATTAAAGTACGCTATATTTAATACTAAATACCATTTATTGAATTCTATCAATTTATTCTTTCTTAAACGTGAACATTTAAGATAACATTACTAGTATTATCATTATTACAATTATTATCATTATTTAATTATTATCAGTATTACTATAACTTTATTGTTTTTATTTTATAACTTTATTAGTACGATACGAAAAATAAAATTACAGTTTAAATTATTACTGCATTTGTTAAAATATTGCTTACCCAGTATCAAAAGTACAAAACCAACAACGAAATACCACATCTTAATTTCTACTAGGACTAGAAAAATATTGCAGAAAAAATATTTCCCCAGTCCATAAGGGAACACACTAAACTGACAAATTTCAAGACAATATATATATTCTTAAAAACAAGGTGCAATAGAATAACCGTAAGTAAGAAATATAAAAGATCCATTTAGGCGACTCGCCGATTCCATTGTCTTCCGTAACTGATCTCTCTTAAATTAGCCAAAGTGATTGTTTTCGATTTTAATGATACTGGTAAAGATCGACCAGGCATTACTTTAGGAGAAATGTCATAGACCCGCTTTAATAATATTTAAATGGATCATTTGTTGTGAAACAATGAACCGAAGTCGAAAGATCATAAATGTAATTATATTGATAAGCAAAAAGCGTCATATTCCAAAGTACTAGAATTGAACATGAACCGCTCTCTGAGAAAAACGGGGTTTAATTTATGTGCGAAAAGTGTCGTCCCAGATTAGCCTGTGCAGTCCGCAGTTGATATGTGTATAATTACACGGTTAAGACTGACGACGTACTTTGTATAAGTCGTAATAAATTTCTGTTCTGTTCTGACGACACTATCCACTTCAATCGAATTTCGTATAAAGGATGTCTCGTCTAAACGAAAATCCAATCTAAGCAAAAAGAGTCGTTCGGAATGCGGCTAATATGCACAGGCTAATCTGCACAGGCTTATCTGCACAGGCTAATCTGGGACGACACTTAACGCACATGCATTGCATTGAACCCCATGTTCCCAGAGCAAGACTCCTATGTATTTGATATGTAAATACTTCACACTAACGGGATTTATATATGTGAGAGTGTAGGACAAAATCAATCATAAGGTGAACAAACTCAAAACAGAAAGCGGACCATATTGTCTAAACGTTTTTTTTTCCTTTTCTGAAAATAGGCCAAACGCATATGCAGAATCAAACCGTTTGTACCCTTTATATCGTTTTGTCAGTAAAATAGCATCGCTTTTGTACACGTTTTATATACAGTAAGTTACTCTATGCATTTTTTTTCGTAAATTTATTTTATTTCTTAATTCAGGTATATTGACGTCAATCAAGTTTTTTTTGTAAAAAACGTTCATGTTAAATATGTGTTTATTTAATTAGGTTTTAAAATTAACTGCGCGTTTATGCGCTTTTATGTTGATCCAACATAAGGCCGCCACTGCATAAATTGTGTAAAAGGACAACTCGTACAGACATTTCAATTCGAATGTAAAAGTTGCCTCCCTTGTCTAAAATCATTTCGTCACTGAAAGCGTAATAATACTCAATGAATTGTTAACAAAAGCGACAAAATAAATATAAAGCTAAATCTATGTGACTGAAGATTTGCAGGGTGAAAATAAATGATGCAAGACATCCAGATATTGTATAATATAATTGAAATGTGTTCTTAAACGATACAAAAAGCGCAACTCGTAACAGAGCCGTTCCTTATATGGGGAACATTTTGCCCTTAAAGCCCCATTAACACTCAAAATAAACGAATAGTTCGTAAAATATTCCGTAAAATAAAGTTGACCCATAAAAATCAGTGTTGGCTATTGTTTTAAGGAACAATGATTTTTTTATGGGTTAACTTTATTTTACGAAATATTTGTTGATTTTGAGTGTTTATGGGGCTTTAACGTAATTAAACAGAAATAATTCATGATGTTGTTGAAGACGACGACGACGACGATGATGATGATGTTTATAATTACGGTCATTATGGTAATGATGATTATGATATTGAGAAGTCGTGGTGTTGATATATGGTGATAAGACGATCATAAAATGCACTCCAACTTTGTGAAAGTCTTGTTATAATACTTCAGACAAGAGACGTGTGCAAAAAACTTCTTTTTAATAAGGCTCATATAATCTGTATGGTTTTTTATATAAATGCTTTTGAATACAAGGAAATTAATCCACCGTGTCATTTAGTATCATATACAAAATGTTACTCGATACCAAATAATACTAGAATTTTCCAGTTAAGTGTGAAAGTTAACTTCGTATACACACATTTGCAGCTTTCGGCGTTAAGCAAACTAAACCAGACACGTATAAAAAGTCATTCAAACCTTGGCGACACTTGATCCATGTCAACATGGTTCAAAGGCTGTATTTGATCAAATGTCTCTAAGTTGTTTATTTTCTCTTTTAAGGCATAATCTATTATAAGAACTTCGAAATACCTTGGCCTATTTACACTAGCTGTATTTACAAACAATCCCCCAGTGCTCCAGTGACGAACTATTTTGAAAGCTAGATCCTGATATGGAATATCAAATGACGATCCGGAACCTTTCCACTCATGCTTTGTAGTTATACGATTGTTTACATTGCCGGTCGGTTTGTTTACAACCCACAACTAGTGAAGATGAAATCGTAAGTACTTGGACGGATTCTAGGCCCTCCTTTTATTTTTCGACACGGCCATATACATTGATTGAACATTTGCCTTACAATGGGCTGTCCGGCTAGCGTAGCGGTTGGTACATGTACAAGCGCTTCTCGCCTAGGCGACCCGGGTTCAATCCCCCATCCAGGCGCATGTGCGTTTGGTTGGTTGTCACCACACCGGACAGGTGGGGTTCCCTCAGAGTACTCAGACTGCCCTTCCCTCCAGTCACCCTCAGCACAATACCACACCAAAATCGAATAAAGCTTTTCGCAACAAAAAAAACACGAATTAGCTGGACATAAACGCTATTTTTCAACATTCGTTCCTATTTTCGCGAGTCTGGTGAGTTAATAAGGTAGATGCGCTGGGAAACACTCCGGGTCCTCACACAATGCAGCTTAAGGCGCGGAAGAACCTCATAAACCTCGAAACACACATTTATAAACTATGGAATCTGTCCGGTGAGCACAGTTGTTGGTACGCGCACATCTAACCCTGGCGATCATTTCGATGATTTGCTTGAATATTTGTGATTCATAGTTTTTAGAAAGTGCAACGGGGGAAACATTCAAGCGATCATATAAATCAACATATTTCTGAAAAGATACCGATTCATTACTGATGACTCTGCGTCTGGGATAGTGTAAGCAATACATTATATTTGTACACGCAAGACTGCGAGGCCGTTTTATGAATGCAGTTTTAGTATATATAGTTGTTTGTTTTGCTTTAAAAGGTTAAGGATGTTATCTCTTGTCAATATTTAATTCGCTGATTTATACAGTCGGGTATGTAGACATCCGGTATTTCATCATCATCCTTTTTTTTGACATATCCGATTTCTAATCTACTCTTATCGGTCACCGCTAGACGGCGTTGCGGCTTATGAATCGACAGTTTGCATAAATAATGCACATGAATACAATGAAATGAATCCACATTGTCATTTACTATAGTTTTATCAGATCCAAAATGCGATTCGAATTACCAAATAATACTAGAATGTTCCTGTTAATGCACACATTTGCAGCTATCGGCGTTAAACACACTAACCCAGACACGTATATAAAGTCATTCAAACTTTGGCGACAATAGATTTATGTCAACATGGTTCAAGGGCATTATTTTATCAAATGTTTCTAAGATGTTTTATGACTCTTTGAATGCATGATCTATTTTAAACAACTTCTAAATACCTTGGCCTATTTACACTAGCTATATTTACAAACAATCCCCCAGTTCTCCAGTGACGCACTATTTTGAAAGCTAGATCCTGAAATGGAAGATGAAATAACGATCCGGAAACTTTCCACTCGTGCTTTGTAGTTATCAGATTTTTTCACATAGCGTCGGTTTGTTTACAACGGCGGATTAGCGTTAAAGTGACCCACTAGTGATGATGAAATCCTAAGTACTTGGTCGGATACATACGGAATAACGTTAAGGCCATCGTGGTTACACATTAAAATCCAGAGGACGACTATGCGATAGTGCGATAGTACGATGGCGACAATGAGACAGTGCGACAGTACGATGACGACAATGCGACGATACGATGGCGACAGTGCGATAGTACGATGGCGACAATACCATGACGACAGTACAACGCGATAGTACGATGTCGCCATCGTACTATCGCGTTATCGTACTGTCGTCATCGTATTATCGCATTGTTGTTGGTGATAATCATATCGGACAGGTGGGATTCGCTCCGATCACTCAGGCAACCCTTCTCCCACAAACACCCACCCACAGCACAAGACAACACCAAAATCGAATATATTTACTATAAAAATGAACACAGTTGTTGGTACACGCGCATCTTACCCAGGCGATCCGGTTTCATTCTCCGCTCACGGCGCTCGTGAGCATGGGTTAATGGTCACCATACGAATCAGGTGGGATTTCTTTCGGGTACTTCGACCCCCCCCCCCCCNCCCCACCCCCTCCCACACACACAGCACAAGACCATAGCATAATTTAATATCCTTCAGTTAAATATAAAAAGCTGAAAATTACATCTATAAATCAAAATTCGTCCAAGCTTTTGTGAATTTAATATGATAATTTGAAGGAATGCCTGGACACACCCCGGGTCCTCAAAAATGCAGCCTCAGGCAAAGAAGGAACTCATCAGCGGCGAACTACCAACCAACTTTATCAATTTTTTCAATGCGCACAATTTTCGTATTTATTTAGAAATTTATAAGTTTATATAGTTTAATAACATGTTGTTTCGTCCAGTTTAACATAATTTGATTTAGTTATTATCAACCCTGGTCTTAAAGATGCTAAATCTGTATAAAGGTAGACTTGTTTTGGAAATCTAAAGATTTACGTTTGTTTAACATTTCGCTGGTTACCCGATTGCTGTCGGTGAATATCGGGTCATCAGAGCTTTCTGCGTGTGTGCGTCTGTACGTCTTCCTAAATGTTTTTGGATATTGTTTTTTTTTTTAAATCAAAGATTTGTTTCGATTTCGATGATTTGCGTGAACATTTGTGATTCATAGTTTTTGGAAAGTGCAACGGGGAAAACATTCAAGCGATCATATAGATCAACATATTTCTGAAAAGATACAGATTCATTACTGATGACTCTGCGTCTGGGATAGAGTAAGCAATACATTATATTTGTACACGCAAGACTGCGAGGCCGTTTTATGAATGCAGTTTTAGTATACATAGTTGTTTGTTTTGCTTTAAAAGGTTAAGGATGTTATCTCTTGTCAATATGTATTTCGCTGATTTATACAGTCGGTATGTAGACATCCGGTATTTCATCATCATCTTTGTTTTTTGTTGACATATCCGATTTGTTATCTACTCTTATCGGTCACCGCTAGACGGCGTTGCGGTTTATGAATCGACAGTTTGCATAAATCGAGCCAAACCCAAGGTTGCTTGATTTTCGAGTTGCAGTTTAAACCGATTAACTTGTCGCGAACATTATACCACAACTTATACCAGGTCTGGCAAACCAAAGAGTAAACTGTACACTTTTCAATTCAATAGGAGATAGTAATCTTGTCGGAAATCCGTATGCGACTGCTTAACATAACTGTTATTATGAGCGTTTATATAATTACATGTTATCCCCTCCATTGAACAAAACACCCCTCCACTGAACAAAACTTTGACGTGATTTCTAATTTATACGATTTAACATTCACAGGAAGAAAATTGCATCATCGTTAGCCTGTGTTCTGGTGTTTAAGTGTGTGGATTAAAACCGTAAACATGGATATTTTGAAAGACAACCGGACTGCATCGTTTGAAAGCGAAGTGGAGAAGAAATGCATGTAAGTTGTTACAGTATACCATTTTGAGGAATATCTTCCTTTATAATTTATGCATTTTGTCCATTAAACTTATAATATAACCACTACTTCTACTTATACTACTACTACTAGTACTTCTGATCAGACAACAGCGACAAAAACAACAACTTCTTCTACTACCACTAGTACAACTACTATTACTATTACAGTGAAGGGTCTGGCGCTACTTTTTAATCAAAGGGAAAATATGCAATTTATGTTTCTTCTCAATGGCGCTTGTTCCATAATATAAATGTTTTGGCCAATGAACAGCCTCCCATTGCGATCCTTAAATACTCATTTGCTTATAAAAATACGTTGCATCTTTAGTTTTACGAGCCGATCACACGAAATATGTAGTTAGTTGTAGACGCTAACTAAACTTTGTTGTTGTTTTAGGGCAATTTCCCCCACCCTTGTGGATCCAAATAAAGACCCCATTCCCAGTCCCAATTCCGATTTTTTTTCAAAATCCAGTGAACAAAATTCCCAATACATTCAAGACGAATAACGCTTAAAATATATTTCTCATTTTACCGCAGAAAAATGTAAAATTTACGAACCATAAACTCGTCCAATGTCATACTTTTTCTGTTTACACCAGTGAATACCTTTTATGATGAGGCAATAACGAGCCTTTTTCAGTTCGGCACATTAATCTTGACTAGTTTTCTATTGTGTGGTGACATAAATACACCAGCATCAAAACAGTAATGCATGACCTTGAGTGTTTACTGTGCGCGAGTCCATGTACCACTGCACGGTTGGCCTGTTTTGCTATTTACGCACGCAGTGAACAAAAATTACTGACGCATGATATTGCAATCGTATAGCATACATTCGCCAAATAAAGTAACAGTACGTTTACAATGATGCCGAAGCAAAACATATACGAAAGGTTTTGTTTGACTAGGTGTTCTTGGTTCTATCTATTAGGTACACATTTTAACCCATTTATGCCTAGCGTCTAGAAAAAAGGCCTTGGCAAACAGTGTAGACCCAGATGAGACGCCGCATGATGCGGCGTCTCATCAGGGTCTGGGCTGTTTGCTTTAAGGACTTTCTGTAAGAAATATTCTAAATATAGATATAAAAATACTAGACATCCCTTATTTTGGAAATAAATTGATCCAATTTAGACGGATGGGAGAGTCCACTAGGCATAAATGGGTTAACGGTCGGGGTTATTCACGAAAACGCATGACTGATGCAGCCGTTCCGGTCAAATTTCGAATATTTCATTTTTTAGATAATATTGTCCTTCTTGGCTTATTGTATTAGAGCCGCGCTCTGGAAAAACCAGACTTAACGCATGTGCGTCTCAGATTAGCCTGTATATCAGGCAAATCAGGGACCACAATTTCCGCCTCGCCTGATTTGTATTCAAGAAAAGATTTCTTCAAACAATAAAATCAATGAAATCGGAAATTATCTTTCCTGATTTGCGTGTGCGGACTGCAAATCTGGAAAAAGACGTTACGCACATGCATTAAGAGCGCGTCTCAAGTACATGTTGGTTATTTTGATCCTTCTCAAGATTGTAATCTGAAAACTATACGTCTGTTGTTGTTTTTTGTTTACTGTGTGTACACACGCTTTCATTATTATGGCCGGATGAAAATGTAAATTTTAACGTTTGTCGCATCTTTACCTTGAATTAGACAGCGGCTTTTAGCGTCTTAAAGCAGCATTGTTTTTTTGACATTTTATTTGATCTGTCCGTCAAACAGTCAAAATATCGCAGTAAATTGACATACACTTTGTCTCAGACACGCTAGCCTCATAAATAACGGTGTTGTAACTATATGCGGCGCAAGCAAAGTATAAAACAAAATTGAAGTCAAATGACAAATAAATAATGTTGCTATATATAAATAGATTTTTACGTTTAACGAAGTCTATATATATATATATGTATATATATTGTATACTGTTAAAATGAGATGCACTTTTGCAAGCGTTTGGTAAACCGATGACCTTGAATTAATGTGGCTGTTATTTACAAGATGGAACGAAATAAATTAAGAGTTTGTTTAAATGTGAAACAAGGCACCTTTTCATGACGTGGGTTTACTGACTGTAATGGCATATAATTAAATAGAAAAAATACTATAAAGTTGTGTCGAATGTTAGATTTGTTTTTCGTAATCCCAAAACCCAAGTCAACACAGTTTTCCAATTTCTCCAATCCATCACCAATATTGACGCATGGTTGTCCGGATAGCGCATGTGTAACTGCATGCATTTTATAACTAGCCCACTAGGATTTTATTCCCATGCTCGGCGTGTGCATGCTTTGCTGGTGGTCACCAAGGTGACAGGTGGTTTGTTCTCCGTGTATTCCGGTTTACACTCTTTAAATAAAACGTTCTTAATTTCAAACTAAATTCTGTACCAGGAAATTGCAGCGTTATGTCAAAATTAACCCCAACTTTCGCGAGTCTAATACGTGCATTACGTCACTTCCTCTCTTCTCGCAGCTCCTCGTGCCGGGTACCGCTACACAACCAGAACCTTCTTTCGATCTCCAACGATCACCTGTACCACATCGCCCTCAGCAGTGGCGACAACGACCTCCGACAGATGTTCGGTGACGTTAAGGTTTGAACATTTAAAATAACGAACATAAACAATATAGCAAAGGCACGTTTTGTCAATAAACTATGTAAGTTAAGAAATTTTTAACCTGTCGGCGAGAAGCCTCTATCCATTATTCCAATTATCTTTAGTGATACTATACAATAATCCATAATAAAACCAATAAAGCTTTTACAGATACATTCGCAATACTTCACATTTTACTATAATCATAATGAACAAATCTTATATCGACTAAGTAAAATGCATTTAATTTCATTTGTTTCACCGCCGCCAGTTGTTTTGAAAAAAATGATATTAAACGCATGTATTCATGTCTTCTCTGTTCATAGTTTGTGTGTTTCGGCGGAACTCCCTCCCGGATGGAGAAGTTCGCGCGGTTCATGTCCCGGGAGCTCGGCCTTGGCACCGCTCCCTCCCACAACTTCGCCGGAAACACTGACCGCTACGCCCTCTATAAGGCAGGACCGGTACTGTCCGTCAGTGTAAGTAAACATGTACTTAATCGTCAACAGTTTTAGATAACAGGTGTAAGCACGTGTCATCAGTTTCGTAGTGTCTGCAAGTACGAGGTCGCGAGCCCCATTACGAATGATTGCGAAATTACAAGTTGCATTTGTATAAGACCGATTTTTAGCTCGGCTGTTTTCGCTCGGCTGTTTTCGAAGAAAACCCGAGGTATTGCCATAGCCCTCTCGTCCGCCGTCCGCGGCGTCCCAAAACGTTGACATAGGCCTTAACTTTTGCAAAATTGAACATAGCAACTTGATATTTTGCATGCATGTGTATCTCATGAAGCTGCACATTTTCAGTGGTGAAAGGTCAGGTCAAGGTCATCCTTCAAGGTCAAAGGTCAAACAAACTTTTTTTTTTCATGTGTATCTCATCAACCTGCACATTTTGAGTGGTGAAAAGGTCAAGGTCAATGATGACCTTCAAGGTCAAAGGTCAAAAAAACAAAATCCAAGCACCCACAGCCGAGCGTTGGCACCCACTATGCGGTGCTCTTGTTATTTTACCAAACAACGGTTACGTTATATAATTATATATAATATATATTAAGCTCCATATAGCTCCTATTTGTAGCACATCTTAGTGTTTCGTGATAATATATCGGCAAATGTAAACAGAACTTACTAATATCATAAACTTTTAGGAAGTTGCATTAGAATTATGATTTTAATGTATCAAAATTTAACGTATAATGAAAAGACTTGATCTTTATTGTTACATTTTCGATTACCTATATTTTATTTTTTAATTTATGTGCAATCTTATTGAGAACTAACTTGTACACGCGTATCTGACATATGAAGACAGTGATAGTTTTGAACACCTATGTGTAAATGTGTATCTGCGATGGCGGTACGCTATATTATTATAGTTAAACAAACCGAATGTCCGATATAAAATGTTTTAGTTTCGCTCTGAGAAAATGGGGTTTAATGCATGTGCGTAAAGTGTCGTCCCAGATTAGCCTGTTCAGTCCGCAAAGACTATATTCAGAGACGACACTTTCCGATTTTAGGATATTTTTCGTTTAAAGTTAAGCTCGTCTTAGCAAAAATCCAGTTTATGCGGAAAGTGTCGTACCTGATTAGCCTGTGCGGACTTTACGCACAGACATTAAAACCATTTTCACAGAGCGAGGCTTATTTGTGTTACAGCACGGTATAGGAATCCCGTCCCTTTCGATAGTGTTCCAGGAGATTGTGAAACTCGTGTACTACGCCGGATGTGAGGGCGTGACATTCTTCCGGATAGGAACGTCCGGCGGGATAGGTAAGACAGTCGATTGTTGACAATAATCATCGGCATGATCATTATCATCCTACCCATTCTCCTCCTCATCAACATCACCATCATCATCATCATCAGCAGCAGAAACACCATCAACAAAAACAACAACATGTCCATCTTTATCACATGAACAACCCCAACTAGAGTGGTTAACAACCCCAACTAGAGTGGTTAACAACCCCAACTAGAGTGGTTAACACATGAACAACCCCAACTAGAGTGGTTATCACATGAACAACCCCAACTAGAGTGGTTATCACATGAACAACCCCAACTAGAGTGGTTAACATGAACAACCCCAACTAGAGTGGTTAACATGAACAACCCCAACTAGAGTGGTTAACAACCCCAACTAGAGTGGTTAACAACCCCAACTAGAGTGGTTAAAAACCCCAACTAGAGTGGTTAACAACCCCAACTAGAGTGGTTAACAACCCCAACTAGAGTGGTTAACAACCCCAACTAGAGTGGTTAACAACCCCAACTAGAGTGGTTAACAACCCCAACTAGAGTGGTTAACAACCCCAACTAGAGTGGTTAACAACCCCAACTAGAGTGGTTAACAACCCCAACTAGAGTGGTTAACAACCCCAACTAGAGTGGTTAACAACCCCAACTAGAGTGGTTAACAACCCCAACTAGAGTGGTTAACAACCCCAACTAGAGTGGTTAACAACCCCAACTAGAGTGGTTAACAACCCCAACTAGAGTGGTTAACAACCCCAACTAGAGTGGTTAACAACCCCAACTAGAGTGGTTAACAACCCCAACTAGAGTGGTTAACAACCCCAACTAGAGTGGTTAACAACCCCAACTAGAGTGGTTAACAACCCCAACTAGAGTGGTTAACAACCCCAACTAGAGTGGTTAACAACCCCAACTAGAGTGGTTAACAACCCCAACTAGAGTGGTTAACAACCCCAACTAGAGTGGTTAACAACCCCAACTAGAGTGGTTAACAACCCCAACTAGAGTGGTTAACAACCCCAACTAGAGTGGTTAACAACCCCAACTAGAGTGGTTAACAACCCCAACTAGAGTGGTTAACAACCCCAACTAGAGTGGTTAACAACCCCAACTAGAGTGGTTAACAACCCCAACTAGAGTGGTTAACAACCCCAACTAGAGTGGTTAACAACCCCAACTAGAGTGGTTAACAACCCCAACTNACAGTACCGTTACAATGAATATACAGTACCGTTACAATGAATATACAGTACCGTTATAATGAATAAACAGTACCGTTACAATGAATATACAGTACCGTTGAAATGAATATACAGTGCCGTTACAATGAATATACAGTACCGTTACAATGAATATACAGTACCGTTACAATGAATATACAGAATCGTTACAATGAATATACAGTACCGTTACAATGAATATACAGTACCGTTACAATGAATATACATTACCGTTATAATGAATATACAGAACCGTTACAATGAATATACAGTACCGTTACAATGAATATACAGTACCGTTACAATGAATATACAGTACCGTTATAATGAATATACAGAACCGTTACAATGAATATACAGTACCGTTATAATGAATATACAGTACCGTTATAATGTATATACAGAACCGTTACAATGAATATACAGTACCGTTACAATGAATATACAGTACCGTTACAATGAATAAACAGTACCGTTATAATGAATATACAGTACCGTTACAATGAATATACAGGACCGTTACAATGAATATACAGTACCGTTATAATGAATATACAGAACCGTTACAATGAATATTCAGTACCGTTATAATGAACAGTTTCCGTCCTAAGAACTAATCAGACCGATTGATACTAACAATCCATCATTCCCACCTCGTTTTGAAGAACTTGGCTTTATGCATGTGCGTTGAGGGTCGTCCCAGATAAGCCTGTGCAGTCCGCACAGGCTTACCATGGACGAAGCTTTCGACCTCAACTGGATTTTCGTTAATAATATAAAAAATCCATAAACATGGAAAGTGTCGTCCCAGATGAACCTGTGCGGACTGCACAAGCTAAACTGGGACGACACTTTTCGCATATACATTACGCCCAGTTTTCTCAGAATACGGTGTATACATTCGTTATGAATCCCTTCTCATTTGCCCAGATCGTGCTCGGCAAGCAGGTGGAGCGACCAGCCGTTGTGGACCAGGATCTAGCCCAGCACCTCTATAACCTCGCCCTTGAGGACGACCGCTACAAGACCGTCAAGGGGACCACGCTCTGTGCTGACGACTTCTATGAAGGTATGTGCTCAAAGGCAACATGTGAGCCTCGTTCTGGAAAAACTGGGCTTACTGCATGTGCGTAAAGTGTCGTCCCAGATTAGCCTGTGTAGTCCACACAGGCTTATCAGAGATGACAATTGTTTCGCTTTTATGGAATTTTTGTTTAAAGGATGTCATTTCTTAACAAAAATCCAATTAAGGCGGAAAGTGTTGTCCCTGATTAGCCTGTGCGGACTGCTTTACGCACATAATTAAGCCCAGTTTTCCCAGAACGCAGCTTACTTAAGGAATACCTGAGCATTTATTTCATGGGGTATTACATTCCGTGAGTTTACCAAACATCAACCCTTAATATCGTGTTCAGGTAAAATTCAGCTGATTAGGATCACCAAACTGTTGATTGGTCCACCAGTAACTATGTTACCATTATCTGCAATCATTTCTCTTGACTGATTATTGTGAATCACCACTCTGTTGCAACAGCAGGATGCCAAAACAAAATAACCCAGGATTGTTGAGTGGGGTGATGCAATAGAAAAATAGTAATTTGGCCTTAACTGCACGTTTTAAACACCATTCGCAGGTCAAGGTCGCATAGATGGTGCTTTCTGCGAGCACGACGAGGATGAGAAGATGCTATGGTTACGGGAAATGCACGAGGCGGGGGTGACAAACTTGGAAATGGAATCTCTAGGGTTTATCGCGTTGTGTCATAGAGCTAACATTAAAGGTGAATTGCGGTTTACTTTGTTCATAAATTAAGAGTATCTTTGCTTATTTTCGAACATAAGAAATCGGACGATAATGGTACTATTTATCAGCATTATGAAATATTACAGCTTTGGTAAGTTCAAATGAATCAAATACACAGTGGGATTGACTTTCTTTCACTTGGTTGATTGACGCAAATATATTTTAAGTTAACACGGTGTTAAGAGGCGAATTAGGGATTAATTACTTTAATTTTCGGTTAATTGTTGTGACGCATATCGAGTACATACATCTTTATATGCAAATGTTATCAATCGTAAACAAGTTACTAGAGCTCGATTGGTCATTGTCGGCTCGGGTACTTCTTACATGTACCCCGTGTACTCTTAAGTATACTTACATGTACCCCGGGTACGGTAAATATACTTTATCGTATCCGGTCGATTTTAGACTGTACCCGAGTTATATTCCCGCCCAAAATCCGATATGGTAAAACGCGCTACCGATTATCTTAAACAAACTTCTCTTTAAAATAAAAATGCATCAACATGCTTTTTGAGTATGAGTTTCGATAAAATAGAGGCCATTTTACAGAAAATTGACATAAATGTGAACACATGTATAATAAATTTAAAAAAATAGCCGACAACGACCGATTTGGCGTTAAATTTCCCGGGTACGTTTTAGTATATTTACCGTACCCGGGGTACATGTAAGTATACTTAAGAGTACCCGGGGTACATGTAAGTAGTACCCGAGCCGACAATGACCAATCGAGCTTAACTAAGATAATGCTACATGTACTACAGTCATGTAACTAACATACAATATTCAATACAATTTTATCGTAATTTGTGTTGCTGTAATAATGTTACAGTTTTATCACATCTTACAACATTTGGCCAATCTTGATAACAGCAGTCCATTTAGCACAGGGAAATCAACAACTGGCTACTCGAGCCAAGAATTATAAGAATTGATTGGGTCAATATTGACAACAACTGACCATTTCGGACAA
>VMBQ01001535.1:110442-141972 GCA_007657795.1 Dreissena rostriformis
AAAAAAACACACACAAAAAAGACATTATCAAAATTGCTTAGAGTGAAAATATCTAACAAATTCATTCTTTCCCCACCCCGCATAAGCCCCATGTGCAAGTCTATTTGGTTTGTTTTGTTATTTTGTTGCAGATATTGAACACAACAGCTTTAAATCTTAAAGGGGCATTTAAGCTTTAAGGCGCCTCAAAACGCCTTTTTCCGAGCGGAAACACCCGCATGTGAAAAAATGGTATAAAATGGCCAAATGGACAGATAATCCAGCCAAACTTAATATGCTGGTGCAATATGCATAGGAAGATAATAATATGCAAGAAAAACCCATTTTAAGCTGTATAAATTTCTCCTTTAGGTTACAATATACTAAATAATTTTGGAGTGCAATGCTATACTCTCAAAAAAACAAAACATCATTCATTAGCAGACACAATTATCTGTAGGGGCACTTGCCATGTCTTTATATTAGGATGTTTCTTTGTGCATGTGGTAGGGAAAACATTGTTGTTTAACAGAAATTCACTCTTTTGCTTGAAGGTTGGAGACTACATGAGACTTTGACAGATGGCGGGAAACCCTCATCCACTGGTACGAAGCCGGTAAATAGATGGCCCTAAAACAGTGACCGCTGATTCGCGTCGAGTTCTTTCTTGCATAACGCATGACCCCCCTTTTTTATTGTTTAAATCAATTCGGCTTGGAGTGCTCTTCGAGAAAAGGTATGGGTATGAGGGTCCCTATGCGCAAAAGTTTGACTTTATTTTTTGTTGAAGTTATTGCTTTTACATTGAATTTGTGTAGGAAATCTTTTAGTATATTGTGACCTAAACTAACTTTAGGTAAAAAATGAAATATCATCTGCAAGTGCAAAATATGACTGGGAAAGCTGATTTTTGGTCATTACTTAGCAAAAGAGAAGAAAATAAGTGCATTAAATGCATGAATTCAGACTATTTGACCTAAAATAATTGTTTTTCAAGTTGACCCCCCACCCTTATATAGCCGAATAAGGGCTAAATTGCTTTCCGACTTAAATTCAAAGGCATTTTGGTTGACCGTGTAGCGTTAATGTGCTACATGAAGTCAGAATTCAACGCCAGGGACTCCGCAATCCAGTAACGCAACAAAAACTTGGCTTTATGCATGTGCGTTGAGGGTCGTCCCAGATAAGCCTGTGCAGTCCGCACAGGCTTACCATGGACGAAACTTTCGACCTCAACTGGATTTTAGTTAAGAATATAAAAATTCCATAAACATGGAAAGTGTCGTCCCAGATGAACCTGTGCGGACTGCACAAGCTAAACTGGGACGACACTTTTCGCATATACATTACGCCCAGTTTTCTCAGAACACGGTTTATACATTCGTTATGAATCCCTTCTCATTTGCCCAGATCATGCTCGGCAAGCAGGTGGAGCGACCAGCCGTTGTGGACCAGGATCTAGCACCTCTATAACCTCGCCCTTGAGGACGACCGCTACAAGACCGTCAAGGGGACCACGCTCTGTGCTGACGACTTCTATGAAGGTATGTGCTCAAAAGCAACATGTGAGCCTCGTTCTGGAAAAACTGGGCTTACTGCATGTGCGTAAAGTGTCGTCCCAGATTAGCGTGTGTAGTCCACACAGGCTTATCAGAGATGACAATTGTTTCGCTTTTATGGAATTTTTGTTTAAAGGATGTCATTTCTAAACAAAAATCCAATTAAGGCGGAAAGTGTTGTCCCTGATTAGCCTGTGCAGACTGCTTTACGCACATGCTTAAGCCCAGTTTTCCCAGAACGCAGCTTATTTAAGGAATACCTGAGCATTTCATGGGGTATTACATTCCGTGAGTTTACCAAACATTAACCCTTAATATCGTGTTCAGGTAAGAACAAATGCACATTATTTACATTTGCTCTTTGTATTCATTTTCAGCTGATTAGGATCACCAAACTGTTGATTGGTCCACCAGTAACTATGTTACCATAATCTGCAATCATTTCTCTTGACTGATTATTGTGAATCACCACTCTGTTGCAACAGCAGGTGCCAAAACAAAATAACCCATGATTGTTGAGTGGGGTGATGCAATAGAAAAATAGTATTTTGGCCATAACTGCACGTTTTAAACACCATTCGCAGGTCAAGGTCGCATAGATGGCGCTTTCTGCGAGCACGACGAGGGTGAGAAGATGCTATGGTTACGGGAAATGCACGAGGCGGGGGTGACAAACTTGGAAATGGAATCTCTAGGGTTTATCGCGTTGTGTCATAGAGCTAATATTAAAGGTGAATTGCGGTTTACTTTGTTCATAAATTAATAGTATCTTTGCTTATTTTCGAACATAAAAATCGGACGATAATGGTACTATTCATCAGCATTATGAAATAATACAGCGTTGGTAAGTTCAAATGAATTACATACACAGTGTGATTGACTTTTTTTCACTTGATTGATTGACGCAAATATTTTTTAAGGAATGTTAACACGGTGTTAAGAGGCGAATTAGGGATTAATTACTATAATTTTCGGTTTATTGTTGTGACGCATATCGAGTACATACATCTTTATATGCAAATGTTATCAATCGTAAACAAGTTACTAGAGCTCGATTGGTCATTGTCGGCTCGGGTACTACTTACATGTACCCCGTGTACTCTTAAGTATACTGACATGTACCCCGGGTACGGTAAATATACTTCATCGTACCCGGTCGATTTTAGACTGTACCCGAGTTATATTCCCGCCCAAAATCCGATATCTCAAAACGCGCTACCGATTATCTTAAACAAACTTCTCTTTAAAAAAAAAATGCATCAACATGCTTTTTGAGTATGAGTTTCGATAAAATAGAGGCCATTTTACAGAAAATTGACATAAATGTGAATATAATAAAGTAAAAAAAATAGCCGACAACGACCGATTTGGCGTTAAATTTCCCGGGTACTTTTTAGTATATTTACCGTACCCGGGGTACATGTACGTATACTTAATAGTACCCGGGGTACATGCAAGTAGTACCCGAGCCGACAATGACCAATCGAGCGTTACTAAATTTTGTTAAAATGGTCTCATTGAGCATTTTCCTATAATTGTTCGCGTAATTATACTCCTCTATATGAGTCTTGCTCTCTCTGAAAGTCGGGCTTAATGCATGTGCGTAAAGTGCCGTCCCCGATTAGCATGTGCACAGGCCTGATTAGCACAGGCTGATTAGGGACGACACTTTCCGCATTTATGGTATTTTTCATTACAATGAAGTCTCATTTTAGCAAAATCTGTTTTAGGCGGAAAGTTTCGTCCCTGATTAGCCTGTGCAGAATGCATAGGCTTATCTGGGACGACACTGAACGCACATGCATTAAGCTCGGTTTTTGCAGAGCGCTGCTTTTATGTTTTAACTTATTATTCGATTAAACCACTCTCAATGAGTACTGTAATTAAATGTTATTCTAGGCGCCGTGATGTGTGTTACACTTCTGGACCGGTTTAAAGGGGACGGCGTTAACACCAACCATCAGCTACTTCTGGAGTGGCAGACCTACCCGCAGATGCTCGCGGCGCGCTATATAAAATCGGCCCTCGGGCTTTAGTCGTCGGCGCTAGCGGGGGGCATGGGCTGAATGCGTAAAGTGTCGTCCCAGATAAGCCTGTGCGGATGGGACGACACTTTCCGCTTTTATGGATTTTTTGTTTAATGGAAGTCTCTAATAAACGAATTTCCAGTCTGGGCGGAAAGTGTCGTCCCTGAGTAGCCTGTGCGGACTGGAATACACAGGCTAATCTTGGACGAAACTTAACCCACATGAATGATCAACTGTGGCTTACTGGGAGTGCAAAGATGGTGTTACTATATGAAGTATGAAGGAGGCAGCATTGTGTGTCCGTGATTGGAACAGTGTTTTTAACGTTTGTGCCAGAACAATATATGGGCTCGCTCCTGTAAATGGTACCATACATATATATTTTACTTAGGAAATTGAATTTATATAAGTGCGTTCAACTGCACGTATTTTACCAGTCTAGGATATGAGTCAGATTTGTTCAATAGGTGATAACGGTTTTTGCCGAATTCGCTTATTTGTAATCCTTCAGAGTTAATGTTGTTAGTTGAGTGATTTATAATGCGTAACAATACAGTACGCAAAATATTTTGACAATATTTTGGTTTATTAAACGAAGTAAGTTGTATTGGCTCACTGTTTATATCTGATGGTGTGTTATTTGCGTTACTATAGTTGCTACTGTAGTGTTAGGTATTCATGTTCAACTTTATTTTAAAGCGTATGTTTATTTATGTGGGTGTATACACTATTAGTTGCAAGCGGCGTAACAGTCATTAATGTATTAAACACTATTTTATGTACACTGTGTAGTATATTTGTGTTGTGTTCTGAGAAGACTGGACAAAATGCTTATGCGTAAATTGTCATCCCAGATTAGCCTGTGCAGTCCGCACAGGTTAATCAGGGACGACAATTTCCGCTTTTATGGAATTTTTCGTTTTAATGATGACTCTTCATAGCGAAAATCCAGTTAAGGCGGAAAGTGTCGTCCCGGATTAGCCTGTGCGGACTGCACAGGCTAATCTGATATGACAATTTACGCACAAGCATTGTGCACAGTTTCTCAGAACACGACACATTTTTGACCGACCATATCAGATTTCTTTAAAGGGATTGTAATCCATTTCATTTATGTGTAAAACTTCACCAACACATTTTGCCTACCTTATACAAGTCGCGCTTTATGTATGCTGACTTGATACACAGATTGTATGCTCTTAAGTTAAACTATATAACTACCTCGTTATAATATTCATATATATCGTAATTTTGTTCAATGTTCTCACTTAACACGACTCATATATGAATGTATACATCTGTGCAGTAATTGAACGGTTTAATAACAATATGGTCAATATTTGTAATTTTTAATGTATCACAGTGTTATTTGTTACTACCAAATAGGCCTAATTTGCGATGTATATATATTTCACTAAAATTCAAACTGTTTAATGTCATTATAGGTCTTCATCAGATTTCTGATCATACCTCAGCCCACCGTGCATTTAAATAATATTTGTATACGGTATCTTTTATAATGCCACTTGTACATATATATGCAGTGATACTGTGTACTTTTATCATATATTGTTTTGTTTTTAATATAATAAACTGAACAAAGTGAACGATTCTCTGTATTGTCTTTTTTTGCATATTTGAATGTAACAGCATTACGCTCGTGTGGATTCCATGTGAATAATTATTACATTTAGCACGAACTAAACAGCTGGCATGTTTATTGCGCATATAGCAACTATGTTACACAGCATATATACTAAAAAAAAACAACAGAAATACCTCCGATGTAAGATTTCAAATCGACACCGAAAGCATGTCTCGTTCTGGGCTTTATGAATGCGATAAAAGTGTCGTCCCAGATTAGCCTGTGCAGTCCGCACCGGCTTATCAGGGACGACACTATCCGCCTAGACTGGATTTTCGTTTAAAAGAATGTTCCTTTAAACGAAAAAATTCACAACAGCAAACAGTGTCGTCCCTGATTAGTCTGTGCGGACGCACAGGCTTATCTAGGACGACACTTTACGCAAATGCATAACGCCCACTTTTCCCAGAACGAGACTGATTTAGTCGTGACATGTCAAGTTAACTGACTCTTCTTCTGCTAAGCATTCTCAAGTGCGTATACGCGATTTTTCATGTAAATTTCCCAGTTACGCAGATAAAAATGACAATTACACCAACTATCAAGTCAACGTGTTATACAATTTATACATTATTATACATGCTCTTGTAAGTTAACTTCCGTCAGTACTAACGCTATTGATTGCTTGATCAGAATTAGTCTGGAGTGCCTTTGAAGCAACGTTTGTTCCATGTTCAATAGATATCGGCATATATTTTTTATTAACTTCATCTGCTAAATTGTATTTATGCCACTATATATATATGTACTCACTTTAAAAGCGATTTCGTCGTGTTCTCGAGATCACATTATATCATACGGTGACACAATGTGACCTTGGGTTAACGTAGTTTCTGGGGTATACATGGACTTGTGACACATATCAGAACTATGTAAACAAACTGATATACAAATGTTTTTGCAAAACAAGACGTTGAAAGTGGTCCAAAGTCAATACATCTTTGGCAAAACACAGTTCATGTTTAATCACAGGCGTGCGATCGGGTAATCCTTTAAACTAAAGTAAACATTTAAGACCATACACAAACATATATAAATCATATAAAAGTAATGTATTGCTATTGGCTCTAAACTGGAGCTGGTCTACTTTTTAAACAAACTTTCGCAACTTTCGAAAACAAACTGTCTGAACATTATATTAAATGGTTTTACTGTTTATCCGGAATACACGAGTTCCAATTTTGAGACAGGGTTGGTATTTTAAGAAGGATTTTCTAACTTTAAAGAGTAGTATGCAAGTTTTGTGTTTTCATACATAAATAAGTTTAACCATTTTTTTTTTTTTTATTTTACTGACTGACTCCTTGTATGTTTTTGATGATTTTAAGGCAAGGAATTAATATTAGTATTTGATTTTCAAATGTTTGATGATTCTTACATGTATTATTATCAAAGGCCAATCATATTGCTGGTAATGCTAGATAGTCGTGCATAGTAATATTTACATCAGTAGGAAACACAAACATAAATGCAGTAGGCTGTGAACTTGCATGAAACCCCACAGATATTTACAATAAGTCGTAAGCAAGCATTTCCAATATGATAAATCCGTTTATAATCATACGTGTACATGTATCGGATATAACGAAAACAAATTACATTTGTCTTAACACTTATGTATGCCAAAAAATCAATATGAAAATTGAGCATAATAACAGATAATTATTTCTTCATGTCTATAAAAATTGGCTCAAAATTATACTTATTGTATTTAATTAAAGCAAAATAACAGCAGACATGTTAACCAGTTGATGAAATGTACAATATCAAGTTAAATAATATCCATTTGGTAACATTTAACCTAAAGCTTTATATCAATCTAAAAAAAATCCATTTAAGTAAAGGTTAATATATAATAGTATATGTAATACAGTTTATATATAATATTATGTGTAATAAATAATGCTTAAATCTTATACAGTGCATAAACATCTCTTATCACAATGCTTTTCAACACAAGGGACATGATGAGAAAATATGTGAGCCTCGCTCTGAGAAAACTGAGTCCCATGCATATGCGTAAAATATCGTCCCAGATTAGCATGTGCAGCTCGCAGAGGCTAATCAGGAACGAATTTTTCCGCTTTTAAATGTAATGGTGTTTTTCTTTTAATAGGAATTCTATTCTTAGCGAAAATCCAGGCTAATCTGGAACGACACTTTACGCACATGCATTGAGCACCGTGTTTTTCAGAGCCAGGCTCATTTTTATTTCGCTTTAAAACACAATTGTGTACATGATGTACTACAACGCGCTCGATGCAGACGAGATATCATTCGCGTAGAATTTAAGTTTCGCTTCAAAGCACGAGTTCCCGTCCTTGAGCAAACGAAACTTCAAACATTTACTGGCGAATCCACGCGAGTCTTTTTCCAAATCCGACCAGGACTGAACTAATAGAATATCTCCTCATGACGCCTCGCTCCTATACACAACATATGCTTGTTGTAAACCGGAAATGACGCCATCGCGTGTGACCCATTTGTAACCTTCTTCCACATTCACGTGTTCGAACAAACTTTCGCAACAGTATTTCAGATATGAATACCAGTTACAGTGCCCGTATGGATCCGTATCAGAAAGAGTCACCCGGAAGTAGGACATGCGAACTTCTCCGGAATCAAGCGCCCCAAGAAGCGATGCGCGCCGAAACTCCCCGACGTTGCTTCCGAATTTAGTTAACATCCATTCCGGATACGAAACGGGTCGCCGAGTTTCGGCGTCTATCAGTACATCAGTGACGTCACAGGAAATTAAATGCCTATCGGACACTTTGTGAAAAATATTATAACTCAGGGTCTTGGACGATTTTCACATGTTCTTCAACTCTGTCAAACAGTACAGAGGTCTGAGAGGATATTTGTCTGACTCGTATTCGTGGAATGATTTATCGATTATTTTCAGCTCAGCGCCGATGATAAAAACGAGGTGTGTCTATAGAACCTCGTGCAAATCGAGAAGGGACCTGTTTTCCTCGTGCGGTATGAAGTTTTTCAAGAATGTAAAAACTCGGACCGAGTCAACCAGTCGTAAAATACTCCATCGGTTTATCTGGTTACCTTCAATTGAAACAAGCATTAGAAGCGGATTATGCTATGAATACACTGTTTCTAGAGAAAGGTCATTAGCTAAATAGCAGGGTGCTGCGTCCTGCGTCCTTTTCGCCCCCCCCCCCCCCCCNGTGCTCCTTAAGACAGGTCAAGACAGAATGGTGAACATAGTTTAATATATTCGACACAGGAAAATGCACACAACGCCGCATATTAATTCTATCTGGGCTCTGGTGCGAAGTCTTTTTTAGGTCCCAGGTGACAAAAATGCAGCCATCTCTTATAATGACATTTTAATCATATTACCTAACATGAATAATTTTTATTCAAGCTGTATTTTTTAATCTGCATTATCAGTGAAATACATGTATACAAGTTGCACGTCAGTTTTCAAGTTATCTTTTATATAGATGTGCAATATTATATAGAGAGACTATATACATACACATACATGTTTCCGCACATATTACTCAAATAAATATTCAATTAACAATTTATCACCAAACTTCGACCTTGAATAGTTCGTGTGTACTGAATGTTCGATTTAATTTGAAATAACTTTTAATTAATAAATCTAATAATAAATACGTTACAAATAATAAAATAAATTTACTCTGAAGACAATTCGTATATGATATTTAGATCTTTCATTTTTATTTGGGAGAAGTCAATTTGTCTTCTCCGAGTAGAAGCTCGGGGAAATATTTGGAACTGACGCTCCGAGACCGTTAGGTGAAGGGCAACAGTTCATATTGTTATTCAATAATAATATACAACATGGATATACTAATTATAATGGGACCGTTTCGTAACGCTTCGTATACCGTTGTGCAAATTTTATAGGTTTTTGTCGGCTTTCACTTAACGTCAACCTACTCTTCCTTTATTTCAGGAAATTGCATCATTGGTTGCAGCGCAGTTGCAATTTGGAATCTGTATACTGAGAGATTACAAACTGTTGACTCAACATGTTGATTCCTGATTGCAAATTGTATTGCAATTGAGCCTTTGCCAGTGCAATTTAAAAATGCAAATCGACCAGATGAAGACCATTTGCAAATGCAATAACGCTGACAGTATAGTATGCTTATAGATGCGTCGTTTGATCTCCCAAGGTGTCCTACTTACCGCTATAATCGAACGCCTCGTACGGAGAGCAGGGGATATCCACACGTATCCACACGCGCGCTGGTAACACTCGGAAATGCGCGTGTGTTATTCAGGGCACGTGCGATCTTACAATTGCAAGATGTGGTGTTATAAGTTATACCAAATTATTAATGTGTAGTCGAAGATCCAATATGCGGAAAGCTGCGTTACTTAGTTTTACCTTAAACCAATGTTTATGTGATAAAACAATAATACATATATTATATTTCGAATGCATTTCGACAAGGATTTAGATTAAAAACATATCACACAACGTAAGTATACCTAAGACGTTCTTTAAAATGATATATACGCAAATATCTTAGCGTTTGACCATACTCTAATTGAGTGAAAAACATGTCCCATCCAAGCTGACAATGCCTTATCTTCTTTGTTCACTATACCGGGCCAAACTATAACCACCGCGAGGTTGTCTCTCATATCGATGCCCTCATACCGTACACACACTTTACCACGTGAGTTTAAAATTCTATCCATGAAGCTAATCTAATGGCTAAATAATAAAAACAAGATGTGTTTGTGAAACACTATGTCCACTTTTGAGCGATTTTGACCCATAAATTTGACCTTTGACCTTGAAGGATGACCTTGACCTTTCACCACTCAAAATGTGCAGCTCCATGAGATACACATGCATGCTAAATATCAAGTTGCTATCTTCAATATTGAAAAAGTTATGGCCAATGTTAAAGTTGGCGCAAACAGACCAACAGACAGACCAACAGACAGACAGACAGACAGGGCAAAAACAATATGTCCCCCAGTATATACTGGTGGACATAAAAAGACCCCTATATAGTATATATATATTAGGGGTCTATTTTTTATTATAAAGGGGTCTATTTTTGTGTTATTTAACCATTAGATTAGCTTTATGGATAGAATTTCAAACTCCTGTGACTTAACAAAAAATACCGAGGCTAAAACAATTAATGTACGTTATCCAAAAATATAACGCACATATTCCTTTCAATAAACATTCCACTGAATTCGGGAAGGATCGTGTAATTGAAGCCATTGCGCTGATTTTAATACAGATTTAAACGTCCTACCGTGACACCGGTTTTTGATACTAAAGAAACTACTCGCCAAAGAAAAGCGGCCGCTGTTTACGAATTTCTGTAAAACTATTATAATGAAATAATCCGCAAGCGTGAATACTACATATGAATTCGAGTAAGCTCTTAAAGCTCATATTTGAAAACGACAACGATATAATAATGTTTTTTTATGACCCCGGTTGGATGGCATATAGCAGTTGAACTGTCCGTCAGTCCGTCTGTCAGTCTGTGCGTCCGTCTGAAAACTTTAACATTGGCCATAACTTTGGCATGCATGTGTAGCCTTCAAGGTCAAAGAACAAAATCTAAGGGAAGTAACAAGCTTTAAAGGGAGATCATTTCTAAACCTGCCAAATGATAAATATAAATCTTATTTCAAAGCGGCGCAGTAGGGGGCATTGTGTTTCTGACAAACACATTTAAAAGTTTTTTCTTTTGATCCAGTGCGTCTTGGTGGGTTGATTCTGTATTGCTGTTGTTTTTTTAATAAGAGGAGCCTATTTTCGGACCCCTATTAAATGTATGATGCAATTCCCGTATAAAGTGGAGTTTCGAGACAAACCTGTTTTTCGCCGTGGGATTGTCACTGTTTGACTGTACGCGCATTTGTTTAGCTAGTGTTTTTTTTCCTGGAAACCTGATGTTCGTTTCCTATTTCTCAGGAGGTAGTTAGCATTTTTCGTCAACTGACGGCCCTGGTTGAATTTCGGACCGCGTCGTAGTGACCTCTTCCGTCATCCGTAAAACAAACTTGATTGAATGATGCGGATGTGTCATTAGTCGTTCTTTCCACTGGTGTACGTGTTCTTCTAGAGTATTGCCTGAGCGACAGATGGCTTATAGTTGCATACTAGGTTAAATTATGTTAGTAAATATAGTGTCTATTTTTCTTTGTGAGCCCCATAAGATTCAATAATGTTGCAAAACAGTGTTTAACATGCCGCCCACATACTCTTTAACTTTCTGTGTATCTTTTTTTTTTTTTTGCAAACGCTTCAAACGTTAACATAATTGTTGGTTTCAGTGCCATGCACATCTTGTTTAAGCTTCTTGTGGTGTGTAATCGTGTACCTCTGCGTCTTTCTTAATATTACATGGTTTTACTGTTGATTTGGAATACATTAGAGCCAATTTTGAGATAGAGTTTGTATTTTACGAAGGATTTTTCTAGCTTCAAAGAGTAGTTTGCAAGTTTTGTGTTTTCATACATAAATAATGTTTAGCATTTTGTTTAAAAAGTATCATTGTATGTTTGTGATGATTTTAAGGCCAGCAATTTACATTAGTATTGGGTTTCCACATGTTATTGATTCTTACATGTATTATTATCGAAGAAGGCCAGTCATATTGCTGGTTAAACTCGATAATCCTCCATAGCCGATATTAACCACAGTAGGAAACGCAACCATAAATGAAGTAGGCTGTGAACTTAAATGGAACCTCAACATTATTAAAGCGGGACTGTACGATTTTGTCAAATATTTATGAATTTTTATAAAATGTATTAAAAATTAGTATACATATATTTCAATATAAATTAAAATAAAAGTTAAGAAGAACATGTGTCGAAAAATGCGAAATAAGCCAGATATTTAAATCTAAAATTGAAATTGGCTTCCAGCCGAATTCGCCAGCATATATATAATACATGTACAATGTGAATCTAAATTTAGTTTTAGTGCAGATTCGTTCATACGACACAAAGACACAATTTTGTTTCCTTACAAATACGAGTAAAAGTGTCGGCATCGGCTTTAACCAGCGCTAACTTGTTTCTGCTGCATTTTATGAAATTCGTCTTCAAAGTATAATTTTTATTGCCTATTTTGAGTCATCGTAACATAATTTAATCAATATATTAAAATTTAACACATGTAAAAATCGTACAGTCCCGCTTTAACAATAAGACGTAAGCAAGCAATTTCAATATGATAAACCCGTTTATAACGATAGTTTCAAAGGTATCAGATAAAACGAAAACAAATTACATTTGTCTTGACACTCATGTATGCCAAAAACAAAACATAAATCCCTATGAAAATGGAGCATTATAATAATAGTTATTTTAATTAATTAAAGCTAAATAACAGCAGACATGTTAACCAGTTGATAAAATGTACACTATCATGTAAAATACCATACATTTGAAAACGTTTAACTAAAAGCTTTATTAAAATCTAAAACAAATATTATTCCATTTAAGTAAAAGTTTATATAAAATATAATATAAAATAAATAAAGCTACAATCTTATACAGTACATAACCATCTCTTATCCCAATGTCATTCAACACACGGGACATGATAAACAAATATTTAAGCCTCGCTCTGAGAAAACGGGGTTCAATGCATGTGCAAGTACCGTCCCAGATTAGCCAGTGCAGTCCGCTCAGGCTAATCAGGGACGAATCTTTCTGATTGAATGGTGTTTGTCATTTAAAAGGAATTCTCTTCTTATCGAAAATCAAGGCTAATCTGGGACGACATTTTATGCACATGCATTAAGCCCCTTTTTTCAGCGCGAGGATCATTTTTGTTTCACTTTAAAAAACAATTTCGTATATGATACTACAACGCGCTTGATGTAGAAGAGATATTGTTCGTGTAGAATTTAAGTTTCGCTTCAAAGCACGAGTTCCCGTCCTTGAGCAAACGAAATTTCACACATTTGCTGGCGAATCCGCGCGAGTCTTTTTCCAAATCCGACCAAGACTGAACTTTTAGAATATCTCCTAATGACGCTTCGCTCCTATACAGAACATCTGCCTGCTGTAAACCGGAACTGACGTCATCGCGCGTGACCCATTTGTAACCCAATTCCCCATTCACGTGTTCGAACAAACTCTCGCAACAGTATTTCAAATACGAAGACCAGTTACAGTGCCCGTATGTATCCGTATCAGAAAGAGTCACCCGGAAGTAGGACACGCGAACTTCCGTTTCTCCGGGATCAAGCGCCCCAAGAAGCGATGCGCGCCGAAACTCCCCGACGTTGCTCCCGAATTGAGTTAACCACCATTCCGGATAGGAAACGGGGCGCCGAGTTTTGGCGTCTATTAGTACATCAGTGACGTCACAGGAAATTAAATGCCTATCGGACCCTTTGTGGAAAATATTATAACTCAGGGTCTTGGACGATTTTCCCAAGTTCTTTAACTCTGTTAAACAGTACAGAGGATGTTTGTCTGACTCGAACTCGTGAAATGATTTATCGATTATTTTCAGCTCAGCGCCTATTATGAAAACGAGGTGTGTCTGAAGAACCTCGTGCAAATCGAGTAGTGACCTGTTTTCCTCGTGCGGTGTGACGTTTTTCCAGAATGTAAAGGCTCGGACCGACTCAACCAGTCGTAGAAGACTCCATGGGTTTATCTGGTTACCTTCAATGGAAAACAAACATTATCAACGGATTATGCCATGAATTCACTGTTTCTAGAAAAAAGTCATAAGCTAAATTGCAGGGTGCTGCGTTCTGCTACGTTTTTAATAATAACATTAGTTAAGCTTGAAGAAACATTACACAATGATCGCTGTGCAGTCCGCACAGGCTTATCAAGGGCGACACTTTCCGCTTATATGATATTTTTCGTTTACAGAAAGTCCAGTTGAGGTGGAAACAGTCGTTCCTGATTCGCCTGTGCGGATTACACAGGTTAATCTGGGACGATACTTTACGCACATGCATTAACCCTCCTTTTCAAAGAGCGAGTCTCATTTATGTAATGAAGTAGGTAATGGATGTACATATCTGCTATACACATTTGTACACCTATCCCGTTGCGCAATGTTATAGATGTTGTTGAATTTCACTTAACGTCAACCTATTGTTCATTTATTTTAAGGAATAACACATGTGATTGCAGAGAAGTTTCTGTGGCAAGTATGTCAGGACATTGAAATTTTTTATTTGATTGCAAAATTGTACAGAACCATTGCCACTTCAATTGAGAAATACACATCGACCAGAAAAAAAGACCGATTGCACTTGATTCGCGTTTTGAGAAAACGGGGTTAAATGCATGCACGTAGAGTATCGTCGCAGATTAGCCTGTGCAGTGCGCACAGGCTAATCAGGGATGACTCTTAACGCCTAAAGTGGATTTTCGTCAAGAAGAGTCTTCCTTTAAACGAAAATTACAATAAAAGCGGGAAGTGTCGTCCCTGACTAGCCTGTGCGGACTGCACATGCTAATATGGGACGACACTTTACGAACATGCCTTAAACCCCCTCTTCACAGAGCGAGGCTTATTTGCAATACAGTTGGTAATAGTTCGCTCATAGATGAAACGTTTCCCTGCTGATCTCTCACGGAGCCCTACTTACCGCTATAATCGAACGCCTCGTAAGGAAAGCACGGGATATCCACACGTGCGCTGGTAATACTCGGAAATGCGCGTGTATAGTTAAGGTGACGTGCGATCCTACAATAACATGATATGGTGTTATAAGTTATACAGAAATAATTATTGTGTAATTGACGATTAATTATGCAGAAACCTGCGTTACTTAGTTTTACTTTAAACCAACGTCAATGTGATACAACAATAATACATATATTATATTTCGAATTATTTTTGACAAGGATTTCGATTTTAAAAATATCACTCAAGGTAAGTATGAATATTAAATTGCTTCAAATGATAAAGACGTAAATAGCTTAACGTTTAACCACACTCTTATTTAGTCAAACAACATGTCCCATCCAAGTCTGCCTTATCTTCTTTGTTCACTATACCGGGACAAACTACAACCCCACAGCGAGGTTGTCTCCCATATCGTATAACCCCCTCATACCGCACACACACGTGACAAAACATACCGAGGCTAAAACCATTAATGTACGTTATCCAAAAATATAACGCACGCAATCCTTTCAATTAACATTCCACTTACTTCGGGAAGGATCGTGTAATTGAAGCCATTGCGCTCGTTCTAGATCAGGTTTAAACGTCTTACATTTTATACCGTACACCGGATGTTGATATAAAAGAAACTACTCGCCAAAGAAAAGCGGTCTTTCGTTATGGGTTTCGGTAATACTATACGTGAAATAATCTGGAAGTTGAATAATACGTACGAATTTTAATTAGCTCTAAAAGATCATAGTTGATAACAACCACTGGCACTCGGCATTCATAAGCTGCTACCCCCTCACAAAACCCTCAAACTTGTCAGTTTGTTATAAGCACACACGCACACACGCGCGTCTCACATAGCGAGAGGGAAGGGCAGATCAGCATGAAGTACGAGTATAAATTACTCATGTGATTTGTTGTTATTTTTTAATGATGCTATTTATATCCTGTAAATTGCCATATGTACTGCCGGATAAAGGGATGTGGGATAAACTAAGTGATATACGGTTAGTTGACACATTACTTGTGTATCGCCTATATCACATGCCGGAACTTACTAATGAAGCTTGAAAGATAAAAAAACAATCACAAAATGAAAGAAGCATCAGGATAAACAGAATAGATAGATAGTGTCTTAGATAGGGAAAGTGTATCGGGCTCTACAATTCTACGCCTTGCACGATAAACTTTTCCAATTCAACACATTTATCACCTATTCTCTATATAATTAATACCATACATTAACAACGTATTTCAATGAAATGTGTTCCCGGACTCACTGTCAAGCACGCACACGGACAATCAAGGTATAAATACGACTGTCCCCGGAACTTTTACGGAAGCTACACGGACCATCCCGGATGCTGCCATCGTCCAGGATCAACACGGCAGTTTTGAACGTGCCGTGTTGACCTCCCGGAGCCGCAAGGAAATTCCCGGATCTATAAGGATCGGCACGGACCTATACGGTTCACATGCTGGATATGATCCGTGTTGATCCGGCATCGTATGACATATACTATATGTACCGGGGCTTTAGCAATCACTTCAAATAATGTACGGGTGTTTTCTTTATGTTCTTTGTGAATATAATTTGTCGGGGTACTTTGCGTTTTTAGCGTAAATGATGTCTGGTCACTTTGATTTTTTAGCGTAAATAGAGTTGAGGTACTTTGATATTTTAGCACAAATAAGGTCGGAGTATTCAGAGTTGCTTGCGTAAATGAAGATGCCATCAATGATGCCGTGCAACCGGTGATAGAGCTTTGAACATGCTGCCCGCATACTGTTGCACTGTTTCTTTCTTACTAAACGGTTCAAACGTTAACCCTTTGCATGCTGGGAAATTTGTCGTCTGCTAAAATGTTGTCTGCTGAATTTCTAAAATCAGCATTTTCTTCGATTTCTTTTCAAAGAATACTATCAGAATAGCAAACAGTTTGGATCCTGATGAGACGCCACGTTCTGTGGCGTCTCATCTGGATCCAAACTGTTTGCAAAGGCCTTCAAAATTCGGTTCCAGCACTTAACGAGTTAACGTTATTGTTGGTTTCAGTGCCATGCACATCTTGTTTGTGCTTATTGTGGTGTGTACTCGTGTGCTTCTGCGTCTTTCTTAACATCTCTCCGAATACATTCAACCACTTATTGTATTGGAAACTGTATACTGCTATACACTATATAGTATAGCTATTAAACTATTGAAGAAACTGTTCAGCTAACCAAGCCAATATGGATTTGTATCATGTGACTTTGTAAGACAACATACAGTAATATTGATTGCTTCTCTTTAATAAAAGCTTTCTAAATACATACACTGTGTAAAATTCAGGCACATATGTTAGGTCCAAAATACAAAACAAACATTAAATACAACAAGATGACCATGATGGGCCTAAACGCTAACCTGAATTCAAGGTACGCAATTGTTGGAACCTTGCCCTTGCGACCTAGTTTATGACCACACTTAACACTTAATTCAAAGTGGCCTCTGTATTGTCAAAAAACATTCTGACCAAGTTTCATCATGATTGAGTCAAACATGTGGCCTCTTTTGTGGTTTTTCTAAGATTTCATCTGGTAACCAAGTTTTGGGACGCAAGTGACGATACACATTCGGACCAAGTTACAATTGATTCATAAATGTTTTTTCTATGACTTGACCTGGTGACCTGGTATTTGGAAGCACATGACCCAGATACAAACTGTGACTAGATATTGTGATGATAGACATTCTGACCAAGTTTCATCAAGATTGGATGAAAATATGACCTCTAAGCCTGAATGAGCTAAAAGTTGATGATGCACCACTGACGACCTTCAACCATGAATATAGGGTGAACACAAAAGCTAACCATGAGCACTTCGTGCTCAGTTGAGCCAACAAAAAACAGAGACAGTGTTATTGCTTTAAAAGTAAAAGAAGTAATATCCAGGTACAAATATTCAGGTACATTGCTAATTACAACTTCCTACCTAAAAGCCCCAGTCCAACAATCTTTTAAAAAAGACCGCAGTTATGGTTTTATATTGACATCTTACCATAACAACATCTTATTGATATCCATGAAAACACAATTTTCTTAATTTAAAAAAATTACAGGAGATATTGGTGATGCCTCTGAATTAAATCCACATGTACATAGTGGGTATACTCTGTACCGAGCGTTTGAAGTGCATAACCTGTACGATTCATTGAAGCTGAACATCATTGAACAGATTTGTTACAAAATAAAAGTATTTGTGGTAGAATAAACGTCATAAATATTAAAAAACAAGAGATGTGTTTGTCGGAAACAAAATGCCCCCCTAATGAGATACACACGCATGCCAAGTATCAAGATGCTGTCATCAATAATGCAAAAGTTATGACAAAAACTTTAACCAGACAGAAAGACAGACACACACAATGACAGACAGACAGGCCAAAAACAATATACCCCCTTTTTTTTAAAAGGGGGCATAAACACTCCTTCTTAAACACAGTTTTTTTCGCTGTACTGGGGCTCTTATTAAATACTAATCTACATGTAACTGGAAACTACTATGAAACTAAAATTACTACATGTTCTAGCATTTCTTTATAAAATTAAATACAAAATAAATTATAAATACTTCATATTGCTGGTAAATACAATAATATACAATTATTTACAAAAATCTTACTCATGAATGAGTAAAAAATTGAAAACAATTGATTTGTATCTATGACATATTAAATGTCTTTGAACGGCATGTCAGTTTTTGGTTTACTTTGTTTAAGACTGCACGCACTTGTAATTTTCTAAATTGAAATAGTGTTCATTACCTAAGACTATTTGTGTCGTGTTCTGAGAAAACTGGAAAAAATATATGTGCGTAAAGTGTCGTCCCAGATTAGCCTGTGCAGTCCGCACAGGCTAATCCGGGATGACACTTTCCGCCTAAACTGGATTTTCGCTAAGAAGAGACATCATTTAAGCGACAAATTCCATAAAAGCGGAAATTGTCGTCCCTGATTAGCCTGTGCGGACTGCACAGGCTAATCTGGGATGACAATTTACGCACAAGCATTATGCCCAGTTTTCTCAGAACACGACACATTTGAAGATGAACATCTAATACATTGACAAGACAAAACATAGAATAATCAAAGAAAAACTGACATGTATATTGTTTTCGTTGTTTGATCCCCAGGCACCGAGTGTTTCTTCACATTCGCAAAGTCTTGTGATCACTATATGCCACCATTTTATGCAGAATTCATACATCAATGTGGTTTAAATAAGACAAACTAGAATCATACAAGTTTCTGCTGCCTACCGTACATATCACAGATCAAAGACAGAAAATCTGTCATTATAATGCCACAAGATATCCAAGCAAACCATGCATGACTATGCAAAGAGAGAACACAATCTCATTAGGAGTAAATGGTAGTCAATTTACACTTCCACCACTATACAAAGCATATTTGTGTTCCATCCTACGTAATTTTTCCCCTGATACTTCATCCATCTGAGTCAGTCAATATCTTTATACTGGTTGTTACTGATTAGTCTTCCCTTGGAAATCCTTGAACCTCGTTCTGGGAAAACTGGACCAAATTCATGTGCGTAAAGTGTCGTCCTAGATAAGCCTGTGCAGTCCGCACAGGCAAATCAGGGACAACACTTTCCGCCTAAATTGGATTCCTTTAAAATGAAAAATACCATTTAGGCTTAAAGTGTCGTCCCTTATCTGGGACGACACTTTACGCACATGAGTTTAGCCCAGATTTCCCAGAACGAGGCTTCCTTGGCAATGTTGAGCTTAGTTAGCTAGGAGCTTTAATGCCCTCACTGCTGGAATAATCTGGTCCATCCTCCGCACATCTGAAACACAGCACATCATCAAACCAGAGGTACAAATGAGCCTCGTTCTGGGAAAACTGGGCTTAATGCATGTGCGTAAAGTGTCATCCCAAATTAGACTGTGCCGTCGGCACAGGCTAATCAGAGACGTAACTCTCCGCTTATATTTTTCGTTTAATGGAAGTCTCTTCTTAGCGAAAAAACCACTTTAGGCGAAAAGTGTCGTCCCTGATAAGTGAGTGTGAACTGCACAAGCTAATCTGGGATGACACTAAACGCACATGCATTAAGCCCAATTTTACCAGAACCAGACTCAAATATACAATGGAAAACTTCGCATAAACCCATAATTACTTAACTAGCACTTAACATTCAAAGTCCTTTTTATATAATTAAGGTTTGTATAGAGTGCAGATGATAAATCAGTAACAATATTTTATGCATCTGTGAGGGACTGGCGTGTACTGGAGGAAAAAAATGCCTCTTCCTTTTATTGTACATCTCATGTCACTTTTATTAGCAAATGTGCAAGAGTTCATGCAAAAAAAACAAAGTATTATTGCATAGTTAACGTAAGTTTTTGCACTTGACAACAACAAACTTATCAGTATGAAAACCATGAATGAAAGAGGAAACTGTAGTCAACACATACCGAGAATCTCAAAGAATTTGTTCATAATCTCATCGAACGTGGTCAAAACATACCGAGAATCTCAAAGAATTTGTTCATAATCTCATAGAATGTGGTCAAAACGTACCGAGAATCTCAAAGAGTTTGTTCATAATCTCATAGAATGCTGGGAAGAACTCCTGGTGCTCCTGAAGACGCCTGATCACCCTGGAAATTATACAATAGAACAACTTAGAAACTCTTAATACGAGCCTCTTCCTGGGAAAACTGGGCTTAATGCATGTGCGTAGTGTCGTCCCAAATAAGCCTATGCAGTCCGCACAGGCTAAACTGGGGCAACACTTTCAGCCTAAACAGGATTTTCGTTTAGAAATGACTTCTATATACAAAACATTCCATAAAAGCTAAGAGTCTTCCCTGATTAGCCTGTGCAGACTGCACAGGCTAATCTTGGACGACACTTCACGCACATGCATTAAGCCAAGTTTTCCAAGAACGAGGCTCATACAAAAGAACATCTTGGAAACCCTTGAAGAACAATGTCAAAACCCGTGGGTAATTATCAGTCTACATCGACTGGCCCCGATGACTACAAAGTGGTCAATTTCCCCCTCAGTCTCAAAATCAATACTAAGAATAGATTTCCATAGGTGACATATATGCCTCGCTCTCCGAAAAACGTGGCTTAATTCATGTGCATACAGTGTCGTCCCAGATAAGCCTGTGCAGTCCACAGAGGCTAATCAGAGATGACACTTTCCAATTGTATGGTATTTTTTGTTTACAGGAAGTCTCTTCTTAGCAAAAATCCAGTTTAGGAGGAAAGTGTTGTGTCTATCAGCCTGTGCAGATTGCACACTTTACGCAAATAAATTAAGCCCTGTTTTCCCAGAGAGAGGCTCAATTATATTTAATTTTAAAATAACATCAATGTTAAGAGTAGAAAGAAGCTGAAAAAAGATTTGTAGTCAAGCAGCAAAAAACAACAACTGTATTTCTTAAGGATCAAAGCGAGCACAAATGATAGTTAAACTAACAGTAAATGTCACAGTTACTAAAAGCTAAATTTGTATTACTGTAAAAAATACAGACAATATGAACATTTGTACATAAATGAATAAAAATTAATAAATGAGCTTTGCTCTGTAAAAAAAGGGGTTTAATGCATGTGCGTAAAGTGTCGTCTTTACAACACTTTCCGCTTAGACTGGATTTTTCGTTAAGAAAATACTTTCTTCAAAGAAAAATTTCATAAAAGCGGAAAGTGTCGTCTCTGATTAGCCTGTGCAGACTGCACAGGCTAATCTGGGATGACACTTTACGCCCATGCATTAAACCTCCTTTTCATAGAGCAAGGCTCAAATAAACGTGAGCCTTACCCATCCAGGTCCTCTGTCTGCAGCAGGTTTTTCAGCTGCTGTACGGTGGTTGTGTTACACTGCTGGACCAGCCGACCCACACCGTCAACAATGGCGGACGACTTCGCATCTTTACCTATAACAGTGTTTAGATATGAGTCTTGCTCTGATAAAACGGGGTTAAATGCTTGTGACTAAAGTGTCGTCCCAGATAAGATTTGCAGTCTGCACAGGCTAATCTGGAACCAGACTTTCCGCCTAAAATGGATATTTGCTAAGAAGTGACTTGTTTTAAACAAAAACTACAATAAAAGCAGAAAGTGTTGTAACTGATCAGCCTGTGTGAAATGCACAGGCTAATCAGGGAAGACTCATTACGCATATACATTAAGCCCCTTTTTCTTAGAGTGTAGCTCATATATGTTTATATTGTAAGGCATATATTTAGATTAACTTACAATTGAAAAACATGTTGTTCATGGCACAGAAATAGCTATTCTCACATAGCTTTGATATATATCATCAAAGACATGTGCTATTCTACCGCATAATGACCAGTTTTAATGTTCACAGCAATTTTCACTTAGTGCACAAGTTGCATGGTATAAAGAACACTAAATGAGCCTCATTCTGGAAAAACGGGGATTAATGCAAGTGCCAAAAGTGTCGTCCCAGATTAGCCTGTACGGACAGCAAAGGCTAATCAGGGACAACACTTTACGCACATGCATTAAACCCCATTTTTCCAGAGCAAGGTGTTAGTATTCCGTATGAGGTTACATAAACCAGACTCACCGAGTCCCAGCACACTTTACCCACATGCATTAAACCCCGTATTCACAGATCAAGGTTCAAGTATTCTGTACGAGGTTACATAAACCAGACTTACTGAGTCCGAGCAGGTTCCTTAGAGTGTTGAGCACATTGTGGACCTCCCCCAGCTTGGTGAAGATCTGGTTCATTCTGGGGTACACGCCCGACACATTGGGCACGTCAAACAGGGTCTGGAAGTGGGACACGATGTTCTCAAGCACCGCACGGTTTGGGTTCTCATGACCGGCCTGTGGGGAGAAAAAACATTGCACTTCAAGAATCATAATAAATAAATATGTTACTCGCAGGCTATTCTGGTATTATGCTGGTTGCATTTAGCCATTTTCACTTTGCTTCTGAGCAGGAAAGGGTTATGCCCCTTTCGTACTTGAAAATTCACATAAAAAAGATTTTCTTTCAGTAACACCATATTTTTATAATGATAATTACTCTGACCTTCTATTTAGCTAAATTTTTACCCTTATTGTACTTTGTAAAGTTGACATAAATTTGTTTGACGATGACCAGCCTGTGAGGAAAAAAGACATTGCAGTTCAAAATCATAGTAATCATAAACAAGGGCTGTTTGTAAAACATGCATGCCCCCTATATGGGCTATAAGTTGTAGAAGCAGCCATTGTGTGAATACGTTTTGTCACTGTGAACAACGGTGGTGGTGGNATAATCTCATAGAAAACATACAGAGAGTCTCAAAGAATTTGTTATAATCTAATAGGAAACATACACAGAATCTGAAAGAGTTTGTTATAATCTCATAGGAAACATACACAGAATCTCAAAGAGTTTGTTCATAATCTCATAGAAAACATACCCAGAATCTCAAAGAATTTGTTCATAATCTGATAGAAAACATACCGAGAATCTCAAAGAGTTTGTTCATAATCTCATAGAAAACATACAGAGAATCTCACAGAGTTTGTTCATAATCTGATAGAAAAAATACAGAGAATCTCAAAGAGTTTGTTCATAATCTAATAGAAAACATACCCAGAATCTCAAAGAGTTTGTTCATTATCTCATAGAAAACATACCCAGAATCTCAAAGAGTTTGTTCACAATCTCATAGAAAACATACCCAGAATCTCAAAGAGTTTGTTCATGATCTCATAGAATGCTGGAAAGAACTCCTGGTGTTCCTGTAGACGCCTGATCACCCTGGAAATAATACGAAAGAACATATTAGAAACTCTTGAAGAACAAAGACAAAACTTATTTGTAACTATTGGTCTTGATTTAAACACTATTTATTTAGTTAATCGAAAGTACATAATAAGCAATACAATACAAACATACATACATACTATTTTAGAACAATATACAAGGCATGTATAATTTGCAGTATTGCTTAACATAAAGGCTGTAGAATACAATTTTACAGAATTGAGAAAAAAGCTCGAGGCTTATGCTATGTCTCTCTTCTGAATTATCTCTGTTCATTGACTGGACCCACTGACTACCAAGTGGTCAATCTCACACTTAGTCTCAAAATTCAATATTAGGAATAGATTTTCATGGGTAATATTTGAGCCTCACTCTGGGAAAACAATGCTAAATGCATGTGCGTAAAGTGTCATCCCAGATTAGCCTTAATCAGTTATCACAGGCTAATCAGTGATGACTCTTTCTGCTTGTATGGTCTTTTTCGTTTACAGGAAGTCTATTCATAGCAAAAATCCAGTTGAGGACAGTTTATTTCCTGATAAGCCTGTGGAGACTGCACTGGCTAACATTAGGCGACACTTTATGCACATGCATTAAGCCCTGTTTTCCCAGAGCGAGGCTTAAATATTTCAGATTAAAATGTCAACAATATTAAAACTAGAAAGAAGCTTAAAAAGCTTTGTTGTCAAGCAGCAACGAAAATTATTCAAAAACTTTCTTAAGGATCAAACCGAGTACAAATGATTGTCCGCACAGGCTAATCAGGGACACACTTTCAGCTTAGACTGGACTTTCATTAGGAAGAGACTTCTTTAACCCTTTGAGCGCTGGAACCAGATTTTGAAGGCCTTTGCAAACAGTTTGGATCCAGATGAGACGCCACATAACGTGGTGTCTCATCAGGATCCAAACTGTTTGCAATTCTGAAAGTATTCTTTGAAAAAAAATCAACGAAAATGCTAATTTTAGAAATTTAGCAGACAACATTTTAGCAGACGACAAATTTCCCAGCATGCAAAGGGTTAAACAAAAAATTCCATAAAAGCGAAAAGTGTCATCCCTGATTAGCCTGTGCGGACTGCAGAAGCCAATCTGGGACAACACTTTACGCACATGCCTTAAACCCTATTTCCACAGAGCAAGGCTCAAATTTATGTGAGCCTTACCCATCCAGGTCTTCTGTCTGCAGAAGGTTTTTCAGCTGCTGTACAGTGGTGGTGTTACACTGCTGGACCAGCCGACCCACACCGTCAACAATGGCAGAGGACTTTGCATCTTTACCTAAAAGGTAATCGTTAAATGGTGAAATAAAAGTGTTTAGGATATTGTTATATTGTAACTAAGGCATATATTTAGACCCACACCGTCAACAATGGCCGAGAACTTTGCATCTTTACGTGAAAGGTTATCATTAAATGGTGAAATAAAAATATTTAGGATATTTTTATATTGTAAGGCATGTATTAAGATTAACTGACAATTGGAAAAAATGTTGTTCATGTCACAGGCATATATATGCTCTCAGTTTTAATGTTCACAGCAATTTTCACTTCATGCATAAGTTGCAGGGTATAAAATACTATAGTTTATGAGCCCTGCTATGGGGAAACCGGGATTAATGCATGTGCGTAAAATGTCCTCCGCACAGGCCAATCAATGATGAAACTTTCAATTGTATTGTATTTTGGTTTAAAGAAAGCCTCTTCTTCTAAAGGGAAAATCCAGTTTAAGTGTGGACTGCACACGCTCATCTGGGACAACACTTTACGCACATGCATTAAGCCCCATTTTCCCACAGCGTGGCTCGTATTAATGCTGAATAAATATGATAAGTCAAACTAAGAAAAACCATAAATTTGATGGTTGGCCAGAAGTTAAGTCTTTTATGCCAAGCAAATAAACAAGTCTTTATTCAAAACTTTTATTCATGATGCATTTAAGGTTTTCTTTGAATATTTGACTTAACTGCCATCATATAAACTACTACTGACCAAATTGAAAAATACAAGATGGCCACATAACCTTTCTTACCCAATCAAAAACAAGTGAGCCTCCCTCTGGGAAAACGGGGCTTAATGCATGAGCTTAAAGTGTTGTAAAAGATAAGCCTGTGCAGTCAGCACAGGCTAATCATGGACGACGCTTTTCACTTTAATGTTTTTTTTTTTATTTAAAGGATGTATCTTCTAATCAAAAATTCAGTAAAGGCAGAAAGTGTCGTCCCTGATTAGCCTGTGCGGACTGCACAGGCAAATCTGGGACGACACTTTAGGCACATGCATTAAACCTCGTTTTCCAAGAGCGAGGTTCATGTATTATATACAAGGTTACATAAGAAGAATACATAATTTATGTATTTTATGCATTGAACCCCATTTTCCCAGAGGGAGGTTCAAGATTTCTGTACAAGGTTTCATAAATCAGACTTACTGAGTCCGAGTAGGTTCCTGAGAGTGTTGAGTACATTGTGGACCTCCCCCAGCTTGGTGAAGATCTGGTTCATTCTGGGGTACACGCCCGACACATTGGGCACGTCAAACAGGGTCTGGAAGTGGGACACGATGTTCTCCAGCACCGCACGGTTAGGGTTCTCATGTCCAGCCTGTGAGGAAAAAAGACATTGCACTTCAAAATCATAGTAAAGGAATATGTTTGAAAATGAACATGCAGTAATGTTTGAATAATTCTAATGGTATCTTGACCTTATGTATCATATTGAGTACTGTGGATGTATTATTCAAAATCATATTAATCATAATAAATCATTATGTTTGAAAATTAGCCTGCATTTATGTTTGAATAATTGTTCTGTATCATATTGTACCTTTTGTATCATATTGAGTACCGTGAATGTATAACATGAGCATCCTTAGTCTAACGAACCAGGCTCAAAAAGTTAATTAAGAAATAAGGTACCCCTTGTATTTTTAATTGAGCGAATTTTTCATGATGTCTACAATTGTTAAAGGCCTAGTTAAATCTCATTTTACTGACCGCCTATCTCTTTAACAAAAACAGGTTGTAAACGCTTTAAAAATAAATTTACTTTTATTTGAATAATAATCAAATCCTGAGCTAAGTGACTAAGTCTTCATATAACAAATATTACACCAAAATGCAGAATAATTCTTATCTTATCTAAACTAAAGTTATTGAGTAAAAACAGGTTTATCGGTGCAGACTGCACAGGCTAATCTGGGACAACACTTAACGCACATGATTTAAGCCCAGTTTTCCCAGAATTCTGAATGCCTTCATTGGCTTTCATGGGGCCAGTTTACCTGTTCCTCAATGCCGTCATCGTACACAATCTTGTCTACAGCCCCAGTTATCTGTGCCATGGTTGGTTCGCCCACTAGTCGTATCTTCAGCCATGGGGCACACCTCTCTCCCAGACGGTTGATGGACAGCTGTAGCTCCTACAACACAGAACATGGACAGCTGTAGCTCCGACAACACAGAACATGGACAGCTGTAGCTCCTACAACACAGAACATGGACAGCTGTAGCTCCTACAACACAGAACATGGACAGCTGTAGCTCCTACAACACAGAACCATGACTTTTGCTCTAAGAAAACTGGGTTGAAAGGCATGTGCGTTAAAGCGGGACTGTACGATTTTTACATGTGTTAAATTTTAATATATTGATTAAATTATGTTACGATGACTCAAAATAGGCAATAAAAATTATACTTTGAAGACGAATTTCATAAAATGCAGCAAAGACAAGTTAGCGCTGGTTAAAGCCGATGCCGACACTTTTACTCGTATTTGTAAGGAAACAAAATTGTGTCTTTGTGTCGTATGAACGAATCTGCACTAAAACTAAATTTAGATTCACATTGTACATGTATTATATATATGCTGGCGAATTCGGCTGGAAGCCAATTTCAATTTTAGATTTAAATATCTGGCTTATTTCGCATTTTTCGACACATGTTCTTCTTAACTTTTATTTTAATTTATATTGAAATATATGTATACTAATTTTTAATACATTTTATAAAAATTCATAAATATTCGACAAAATCGTACAGTCCCGCTTTAAGTGTCATCCCAGATTAGCATGAGCAGCCCGCACAGGCTAATCAGGAACAGCACTTCATCAGGGTTGTGAGTCAAGAAACACCTCAGGGGAGGAAAATGCCCTACCCCTCTAACAGGGTTCAAATATACTCTTACCTTGTTTATAGATACAGCAAAGTTTATAACATGGAGAGGGAGGAAATAGGGCTGCAAGGAGGAGAAATCACACCACTGTTTATGCTTTTATGGAATTTTTTGTTTAAATAAAGTCCTTTCTAACCAAAATCCAGTTAAGGCGGAAAGTGCTGTCTCTGATTAGCCTGTGTGGACTGCACAGGCTTATCTGAGATGACACATTATGCACATGCCTTAAGCCCAGTTTTCTCAGAACACAGTCCAATAAGCCCTGGCTTAAATGTTTCTTCTCTGGAGTCTATATTGTATTTGAAAGACCTAATAAAATGGGTTTTTTATATTTACATAATCATTTTCATTCACAGTGTTATTTTAAGTTTTATGCTGAAAATACATGTATGTTTATTTTAAGAAAATTAAAATAAAATATGTGTACATAGTATAATAGACATTCAGTTATATTCTTAAACATTGTACAAGAACACAGTTCTTGAGAGTTAAATCGTCATAAATCAAATAAAAAAAAGACAGCTGCGCAATGAAAAGATATTGAGCTGAAACAAATTTCAAATAAAGACTCCTGTGGTTTTGACAACCTTTTAACCTAAAATTGATATGAACCTGTCTTCATTATACCAATCCCCATGTGAAGTATGAAAGCTTTTTAAGGAACTGTTCTCAATATATAGAAATTGACCAAAATAAAAGTGTAAAAAGTGGGAATATGTATTGTTTAAATATGTGTTAATATTTAAGGTTAGGCATATACCCTTGATATGCACCTTAAAGTGTTTTCCCAGATTAGCCTGTGTAGTCTGTACAGGCTAATCAGTGACAACACTTTCCACTTTAATGGAATTTTTCATTTAAAGGAAGTCCCTTCTAGACAAAAACATACCTGCAGGCCCTGTTCATCGTCCTTCCAGTTTTCCAGGACAGTCAGCATGTGGTTGAGGGTCTCTGTGGACATGGAGCCCTGCTTGGGACTGCCCTTCTTCTCCTTGCGCTTGTTGTCTGCAAGGCTGTTCACAATCTCTTGGGCAGTGCGACAGAACTAGAAACAGACGTGATTAGTATACATGTAGCTTCAAATAACCCGAAAGGATTTGTTCATATAATATACGTGTTACTTCAAATGACCTAAAATTATTTGTTCATTTTATATTTCACACAGAAAAAGCATGATTAACTATATGGTTATAAACAGGTTTATTAAAGAAATGAACATTATTTTATGCCTTTAATCACTGTATGAACTATCAAAAAAATTGTTCTAATATGCATAAATTAGGTGTAATTTTTCAGGAAGTTCATACACCGATGAAATGCAAAAAAATGCTATTTAATTTGTACTATACTAACATGATGTGTACAAAAGCTGCAATTGTTTAAACAACAAGGGTCACAACCGACTCTTTTTTGCCTGCAAACAAATCTTGTTTCCCTTCGGGTTTCATCTTCACTTTCGGTAAAACAAATTTTACCATTTGCACCAAACAATGACTCCTGCCAAACAATGATGGCATTTCACTATTGAGTAAATAGTATTGACATATGTGGCGTGTTCTGAGAAAACTGGGCAAAATGCTTGTGCGTAAAGTGTCATCCCAGATTAGCCTGTGCAGTCTGCACAGGCTAATCCGGGACGACACTTTCCGCCTACACTGGATTTTCGCTAAAAAGAGACATCGTTTAAACAAAAAAAATCATAAAAGCGGAAATTGTCGTCCCTAATTAGCCTGTGGGGACTGCACAGGCTAATCTGGGATGACAATTTACGCACAAGCATTTTGCCCAGTTTTCTCAGAACACGACACAAATAGTATTGACATATAAAAAGCAACAATGTTAAGATCTAATTGAAACAGATTTATATAAACTTTAAAAAGAACAATACGGGTCAAAACTTACCTAAATAGCAGGTCAGAGTTATTGGCCTTGGTCAATAACCTCAAATAATGACTCTGAGGAGTTTCATTTGGAAAGATGTAGAAGATACAGAAATGTGGTGTTGCTGAAGGAAAATCTTCGTCTGAATGTTTCAATTACAAAAAGGGCACAACCCTTTCCCACTCAGAAGCAAAGTGAAATTGGGCATATGCAACCAGCATAAAAACAGTCTGCTAGTAACTCATAGTCTGTTCAGGTTTTATGCTGTTTGCTGCTCATCAATATATAAGGTTTGGAAATGAAGGCTTAACAACTTGAATCTAGAAAGAAAGGTCTTTAATTTAAATTTATTTTATAAGAGACCGCAGAAGTGTCAAAATGCGTATCAGAGTGGAAAAAGGGATAATTGTACTAAAATGAAGCAAATGGCTACAAATTAACAAATTTTAACTACAGAAAATTGTATTTGGCACAACATTTTCTTCATAAAACCCCATACAACAGCCAAAGTGAGTTGAATTTCTATGTCCTAAGGTATATAAGGCTAAACAAAATTGAGCCAGGAGGAGCCCTGATAAGAATCCCAGATTTGGGCCTTAGTAATTTCCACACCTGCTCATATTTGCCGACCTCCTGCATCTCTTTGGTCATACGCTGGATCCTGGGTATCATGACCTCCAGATCCTTTACTTCAAGCTCCTTACTGATGTCCTGCAACATCAAAATTTACAAATGAGCCGCGTTCTGGGAAAACGGGGCTTAATGCATGTGCAAAAGGTTGCCACAGATTAGCCTGTGCAGTCAGCACAGGCTTATCAGGGACGACATTCAGCTATACAAATGGGCCACGCCCGGGGAAAATTTATTTGCGTAAAGTGCCGTCCCAGTTTAGCCTGTGCAGCCAACACAGGCTAATCTGGGACAACACATAATGGATTTTTTCATTCAAAGGAAGTCTCTTCAAAACAAAAATCCAGTCTAGGCGGAAAGACTTCCCAGGCTAATCTGGGGCGACACTTTCACGCATATGCATAAAGCACCGTTTTCCCATAGCCAGGCTAAAATGGAGAAAAATGTGATATTGTTTTTCGTCCTTTAGGCATGCTGAAATTATAATAATTGACATAGATTTTGTGGCTGAAATGAAATAAGCATCACTGTCTGACAAAGAATTATGGTTAAACCAAGTAGAATTTTAAGGGTCTGCAATGTGATAATATATTGCAAATTCAGGGATCATATTTTTTTCAGTTTTGTCGGTCCTAGACCGATTGGGGTCATGAAAGACCGATTGAAAATCCCAAACAGTCGGTCCGATTCTGTCCCAACATTCGTAAAAAAAACGATGTAAAGTTCCCAATAAAATTTGTTATTCAAGCTCAGTCTGGCTAAAATTTATCATCGCTAATCCCTTTATTGCCCCCAATTAACAACCCGCTTCTGCTACTCGAGTCGACCAGTGTTGTTTTTGACACCTTATCGGCGATTTATTGGCAAATTATTGATTTTATCAGGCATTCACACCACAGTGTTTTTATGAAAGGGGTCTCTAATTGCTATCGAAAGATGTATCATACAGAAATAAACGCCAATGACACTAATTATCCTGTGTATTATACCACCTAAGGTTATAAAACCTGTTAAAACACCTATTTTGTACATCAAACAAATTGGATGCTGACCATTACGCATCGATGTTTCACATAAATTAACTTTCGTTTTCGACTGATTTTCAACATATTGTAACATATTGCATCAATCTAAATTTAGAGTTAATTGACGATTGGTTGAATAAGAAAAGTGCTCGATGCGCT
>VMBQ01001535.1:142676-179903 GCA_007657795.1 Dreissena rostriformis
TGGCGGCCATGTTTTTCATCCAACCGAAACCATTTTTGAACTTGTCCAGGATTTTATTGGGACACATGTTCCCACCAAGTTTCATGAAGATTGGACTAAAAATGTGACTTCTAGAGTGTTAACAAGGTTTTACTATAGCCATATAAGGAAAACTGCCACGCCCCCTGGCAGCCATGTTTTTCAACCAACCAGAACCATTTTCAAACTCGTTCAAGATATCATTAGAACAAATGTTCTGACTAAGTTTCATGAAGATTGGACAATAAATGTGACTTCTAGAGTGTTAACAAGGTTTTACTATAGCCATTTAGGGAAAACTGCCCCGCCCCCTGGCGGCCATGTTTTTCATCCAACCGGAACTATTTTTGAACTTGTCCAAGATTTTATTGGGACACATGTTCCCACCAAGTTTCATGAAGATTGGACTAAAAATGTGACTTCTAGAGTGTTAACAAGGTTTTTCTATAGCCATATAAGGAAAACTGCCACGCCCCCTGGCAGCCATGTTTTTCAACCAACCGGAACCATTTTCAAACTCGTCCAAGATATTATTGAGACACATGTTCAGACCAAGTTTCATGAAGATTGGACAATAAATGTGACCTCTAGAGTGTTAACAAGGTAAATGTTGACTCTGCACGACGGACGACGCACGACGGACGATTTACAAAAGGCGATCACAATAGCTAACCATGAGCATGTTGTGCTCAGGTGAGCTAAAAAAATGAATGTCTAAAAAAACAAAACAACATAGTATACTATTATAAATCTTGTTTTTAATGTTAAATCCCAGTAAACAAGAATGGCATATGTCTTAATATTGAACTCGTAAACCAAAAGTGCATGCCATTTACAATTGAATCTAGGTGAGAAACAAAGGCATAAATACAAATAAGACTTTGAAATAAAAAAAAAACACATTGTTTGCTTCCCCTATATTATTTGTTAGTAGTATGAAATTGATTATGGTTATCATATGTACTTTCAAGGCTTGGCAATAACCTTTTAATCTTTTTGTCCAGTGGGACTAGTACCATAAAATGTCACTTTCCCAGACAAAAAGTTACATGTCCTGATCTTAAAATGTAACTTAATATAATATTTAACTTTAAATTAATTTAACATATATTTTTATGGTGTCCCTCAATCTTTCAGTTAAGTCAATGATGCAAAATTACTGGTGATCTATAATATATCACGAAAATGTTACACTTGCTACAGGAGCATTAAAAGTTTAAGAGCCAATTAATGTGCAAAACAAACATTATCATTTATAGACAAACAAAACTGACTAGAACTATGGAATGAGCGTCAACTATTAGCAATTCATAAAAAGCTGACTTAAATAAACTTCAAGTGAGAATGTTGATAAATAAAATATAAGGGAACTAACTGTAACAGTGTTGTGAATTGAACTATGTGATTCAACTTCTGTATTAACAGCACAGTATAGTGTGTATCTGGATACTTCACCCTTAATTGTTTAAATTTCAATATTCAGTTTTGCATGTCAATAACTGCCAAATAAGTGTATTTTTTGCTATTTTATTAGAGCAAAACAAACCTTAAATTATTTCACTTGTGCCATTGGACTAGCAGACTATTTTTTTACTTGTCCGAACCTATATTTTGGTCGTCCAAGACTATTAGACCACATTCATGTTCAGCCCTGTACAAAGTTAATTTTAAGTACCTTCAAGCAAAAGGAAGTTGTGTTCTGGGCAAGAAATATCTATATATGTTCACTATACTTAACATTTAAACTTTACAAGTGATAGTCACATATACCTATAACTTAAGTGTGAAAAATTGTCTGATATTGATTAACACACAATTACGAGCAAAACAAACATACACACAACAATGGACAAAATGGACAGGGTAAACACAACATGCCATTGAGCCAATATCATGACAGGAGCATTCAAGTCATTGTTCATAGGATATGGTGCTTGACATGGCTTGTACCAAGTTTCATTACAAACTGTTAACCCTTTGCATGCTGGGAAATTTGTCGTCTGCTAAAATGTCGTCTGCTAAATTTCTAAAATTAGCATTTTCTTTGATTTTTTTTCTAAGACCACTATCAGAATAGCAAACAGTTTGGATCCTGATGAGACGCCACGTTCTGTGGCGTCTCATCTGGATCCAAACTGTTTGCAAAAACCTTCAAAATCCGGTTCCAGCGCTCAAAGGGTTAAACTGATGAAAAACAAAAACAACCAGAATTTCTTGGCAAAACCAGTGTATGTTAAAAACTGTAAAAAGGTGACATGAATACAGCACGAGTGTTACAATGAACCCTTGTAAAATATCACCAATACTCATGATAAGGGAATATAATTATTCAATACAACAATATTTTAACCAGAACAACCTGATATTGTGAAGAGCCAATAACTTTTCTAGCTTCTTCATACGCAACTGTGCTACTCTGTAGTCCTTTACTTCTGGCCTGAAAAACAAATGCGCACACACACTGCTAGTCTATATTAAAAAAATCCAATCTGATAGCATGCTAGCAAACACAATCGTCTCACTAAATATGCAAATGAAGTGCACTCTTTATTTGATGTTCTAATGAGGCATATTTAAGGATTCTTTCATGTTCTGATGAAAAATATTTTGATATTCATTTTCAATAATAATGTTAGTGGTATGTAACCTATTACAAGGATGTAATTTAGGAAACACCTGTCTTCAGGTGAGGAAAAGAGAATTGATGGGATGCCCAAATCTATTCTTTTGTAAATACCCGTAGATGAAATCAAGTTATGGACTATTCGTCAAGATTTCTTTGGGGAAAGGGGATTGATTGTGCCCTTTACCATTGTCCAAGGATCACAGGAGCTGAATGTGACATATTTACAGTTATGGGGAATTATAATCCAAAGTTTTATTAAAAGCATTCTAGGCATGTTAAAGTTACAGCAGACACTAAAATTATTAAGTTTGATCTTGGATTGTGACTTTGACTTTTCGAGTGTTGTATATTCTGCAATATCACACATAACTCCGGCAGTACCAAAATAGGCTATATGCGCAACTAACACTTTCAAGTGTTGTATAATCTACAATAAAACACAGCAGTACAGTTTCAAGTGTTGTATAATCTACAATATCACTTAGCAGTACCAACCTTGCCTATAACCCTATTGACAGTTTCAAGTGTTGTATATTCTACAATATCACTTAGCAGTACCAACCTAGCCTATAACCCTTCTGACAGTTTCAAGTGTTGTATATCCCACAATAACACACAGCGGTACCAACCTAGCCTTTATGCCCTACTGACAGTTTCAAGCGTTGTATATTCTACAATAACACACAGCGGTACCAACCTAGCCTATATACCCTTCTGACAGTTTTAAGCGTTGTAAATTCTACAATAACACACAGCAGTACCAACCTAGCCTATAACTCTACTGACAGGTTCAAGCATTGTATATTCTACAAAAACAAACAGCCGTACCCACCTTGCATGTAACCCTGACAGTTTCAAGTGTTGTATATCCTACAATAACAAACAGCGGTACCAACCTAGCCTATATACCACACTGACAGTTTCAAGCGTTGTATATCCTACAATAACACACAGCAATACTCACCTAGCCGAGACGTCCAGTTTGATGAGTTCCTTATCCTCCTCCAGTTTTTTCACCTGTTTGTTCAAGTCCACAACCTGCTTCTCATAAGCCTGAATAGATACAGGGAACTATTGACAATACTTGAGCTCGCTCTGGGAAAACGGGGCTTAATGCATGTGCCTTAAGTGTTATTATCCTGTCCAGTCATCACAGAGTAATCAGGAAGGACACTTTACGCCTACACTGGATTTTTGCTAAGAAGAGACTTCCTTTAAACTAAACTATACTGTTAAAGCGGAAAGTTTTGTCCCTGATTTGCCTGTGCAGACTGCATTAAGACCCATTGTCCCAGACCAAGCTCACTTGGCAACTACTCTCTGTTGAATAAAGGCAAGATTATGAGGGACTTAGTAAGCATTAGCAATGAGCCTCTGTTCATGTTTTTGGGTCAAAAAAGTAAATTAACTTGAATCAACATTATCAAATATTGTATTTAACCTATTATTTTACAATTTCCTGTCTTTATTTGGATTTTTTTTTTTTATAAATGTAACATTGTTTTGAGGACAGACTAAGAACAACAAGCAAAGATGCAAATATTTATAGATTAAAATGAATGTCAAATATTAGATATTTTCAGTGCTATTTGATAAAATTCAACAGGAAATCCTGGAGACGCCAATACCTGGAGCCACGTTCTGTGAAAATTGGGCTTATTGCATATGCATAGTGTCAGCTCAGATGAGCCAGACACAGGCCAATCTGGGATGACACTTTACAAATATGCATTAAGCCCAGTTTTCCCAGAATGTCGCACAAATGTTTGTTTTTTTGGTAATACAGAGCTATAATTTCTTAATAAAGGGAGACAATCTAAGGCTCACCCTGATAAGTTTCTTAAAGTTGCCTGAGGTGTCGCTGCTGTGATGTGTCACAGAGTGGAATGAAGGCAGATCCTCATCTGCTGAACCGTCTGTGGTACGGGCAGTCTCACCCTCACCTCTAAAAATACCAGGACCCATTGACAAAAAGTGACAATTTAAGCGAATTTTCTAAAGCAGTGTTTTTTTCACCATTTAGGGAATGAGGCCGGGTCCCTTTGGATTAGGAGAAATGACAGCATTTTGACTTAAATAGGGAAATTAGTGTTGTTGTTGTTTTGCTAACAAAGGCTTCAAAATTGAGAATAAAAGTGTTTTCAATATTATATTTACTAAGTTTTAACTTAAAGAGCTGGATTGGAGATAAACTAAATGTTGGGATCAAAAAAAAAAAATGGGGGAAACCCTAAATAGGGAAAATTTAGGGGCCCATTTTGGAAAAATATATACTTTTCTCCATTGGGAATGGGGCCGAATACCAGCCCCAATTTTGAACGAAAAAACAACACTGTTAAGTAATTTAAGTTTGTGGCCAATTCATTTGTTGTAAATACTATCTCAAATGCTGGTAATATAGTTAACTCTTACTGAATGCAATGTTTAATATATTCCTAATATGTGGCGTGTTCTGAGAAAACTGGGCAAAATGCTTGTGCGTAAAGTGTCATCCCAGATCAATCCGGGACGACATTTTCCGCCAAAATTGGATTTTCGCTAAGAAGAAACATCATTTTAACGAAAAATTCCATAAAAGCAGAAATTGTCGTCCCTGATTAGCCTGTGCGGACTGCACAGGCTAATCTGGGATGACAATTTACGCACAAGCATTTTGCCCAGTTTTCTCAGAACAAGCCACATATACGCGCCTCGCTCTGGGCAGACGTGGCTAAATGCATAAAGTGTTGTCCCTGATAAGCCTGTGCAGACACTTGTCGCTTTTATAGAATTTTTCATTTAAATTAAGTGTCTTCTTTATGAAAATCAAATTTAGGCGGACTGCACAGGCTAATCTGGGACGACACTTTACGCACATAAATTAAGCCAGTTTTCCCAGAATGTGGCACATGTTTGTGTTTGTGGTAATACCGAATTATAATTTCTCACTAAAGGGAGACAATAAATATTTTTTATTTTTAATTAACCTCTCTTAAGCATAAATAACAAGAGCTGTGTTTGTGAAACACAATGCCCCCTACTGCGCTTTGAAGCGGCATGGCAGCTATTTTAGAAACAAAAACAAGGTTATATTTTGAATGTAGAGGTCACAGCGACTTTGACCTAGTGACCTCAAACCATGTTTGATTGTAGATGTCAATGAGATGCATGCACATGTGAAGTTTAAAGAACATAGACCTAAGAGTTTTCATTTTATGAGCAAGGTTAAAGTTTTGGGACAGAATGACAGACAGACAGGCCAAAAACAATATACACCCTTTTTTTTAAAAAGGGGGCATAAAAAGCCTTTACAGTTTGGTGGAGGTTTGAAAACAGAATTAACAACAGCAACACAGGTATATTTTGGTGAACAAATTTATAAGTACCTGTATATTTCCAAGTCTTTTTCAAGTTTTTGAATTTGTCTTTCGTAGGAGTCTATAACATCGAGCAACCTATGAAAATAAGCAGAGAAATACAATAAGGTTTGATATCTATAAAGTTGAAATCTAATACATTTATTTAAGCTATATCGTGTTCAAAGGCTCCATATAATGTCAATCACAACCCTTTGCCTAATTTTAGCTTAAACATAGCTATCTTAAATCATTTGTTGTACTGGTAACAAATTAAGACATCATTATTTAAAAAAAACTGACCTGGATTTTGCCACAAGTAATTAAACTCTCCTAGGTATCATTCAAGGGGTTTAATTTCAATAAATTGTAAATCACTTATTTCATCATACGCACCATTGAATATCACAAACGTTTTATATACTGGTATACATTTTTGCAAAAAATATTTAAAATCATAAACTGACAAAATCGCACTTCAACAATTAGACAAGTATACTGATTATGAGTGTTAGGCATTGATCGAAGCACGTATTTAAGACAAAGTTCCCCCAACTAACATGCCGGACACCTACTTGTCATCCATAGTGTGATGCGCCCGTGCTGTACGCCTACGGAACTCTTGAAATACGTCCGACACCCTCTGATTGCGTTTCTCCTCCTTTGAATGAAATGATGTTCACATTAATGATTCAAGACAATATTATTAATATTAATTGAATAAGGACTGTATCAAAAGTAATAATCAGATTAAGTTTCCACAGGTCTGGCAGTGATATGACTTGTTTGAAAAGCAGATGTTGTATTATAAATTGATGTAAACTGATTTGTGCTTATTTAAAAAATACATGTTTTTCATAAGCAAAATGTCTGTGCAACCAGTCCGGGTCTTGAATCAGGCCTTCCTCACTACCAGGGTACCGTTTTACTAAGCAACTTATGCAAGTCTTAGACTTACGCACATATTTTAAAATAATTGAATTTCATTTATTTCAGATTGATTCAAATTAATTTTTACTTGCAATGTAACATTATATTATGAATTTCATTAAAACATACCATATGTCAATGTAGCAAGAATTTGAAGGAACTATACTGCATTTAAACTATGTGCGTAAGTCTACGAATTGCGTAAGTAGCTTAGTAAAACGGTACCCCGGGCGATACCTCTATCAACTGAGCTTACTTGGCCAGCACCCAACTCCTCCCCTAGCAAGACCAAGCCCATGCCTTGACAAACATCCTTCTCAAATATGAAAAGTCCTCAAATTAAGAGTATTTTATAATCAACCATGGACTTCGTAAGAGTTCAACCAGGTTTTGAAACAGGTTCACTTTTGGAACCACATGACACTGAGAGAAAATTGTGCTGATAGTTCGGTACTCTGTGCTATCAGGACCGGAGTTCTCCCAAAAGAGCTTCTGTGATAATGTAAGTAAGCTGCGTTCTGAGAGAACTGGGCTTGTGTATAAAAAGTCATCCCAGGTAAGCTTGTGCAGCCCACACACGGACGACACTTTCTGCTATTTCGTCTAAGTAAAAATAAAGTTAAGGCGGAACGTGTTGTCCCAGATTAGCATGTGCAGACTACACAGGCTAACATGGGATGACACTTAACACACATCCATTAAGCCTAATTTTCCCAGAACAAGGCTCAAATGGTCAAAGATATTACCTGTACAGACATATTGTGTAGTTTATCCTTCAGCCTCTGTAGCTCTTTCTCCTGCTGCTTGCACTTGTATTCTAGGTCCTTGTTCTTGGCAATGATGGCAGTGCGTGTGTTGTTCACCCGCTCCTTTATGTCCCAGACATCATCTGTAGTGGACTTGGAGGGCTCATCAGACTCCAGCTCCTGACCAACAGAGTTAAGTTACTTTTTTGTTTAGATATTTTTTAAAGTTGCGAAGTGGGAAAACTGGACTTAATGCATTTGAGTAACATGTTATCCCGGATTAGCCTGGGAAAACGTGGCTTAATGCATGTGTGTTAAGGTTCTTCCCAGATAACCTGTACAATCAGCACAGGCTAATCAAGTGCAACCCTTTCTGCTTTTATGTTGTTTTTTTTTCAATTAAAGAATGTCTCTTCTAAACAAAAGTATAGGTTGAAAGTGTCATCCCAGATTAGCCTGTGCGGACTGCAGATGCTAATCTGGGACGACACTTTATGCACATGCATTAATTTTCCCAGGGCGAGACTTTTTTTACTGTATTTACAGTTTCTCATAAGTCATTTTGTGGTGGTCTTTTTATCAAATTAAACTTTTCATGGCAATCAGCACATGTATAAGGTTAAATGACAACGGACAATATTGTTTACCAAACAAACCTCTGTGCATGTTTAAATTTTGGGAATTACCAACGAGTTCTAACTCCCTCTCAAGTTGTCGCCAAACAACGTTAGACTTAACAATTGGTTTACGATTGTAACCTGACATGTACGTTTTCACGTTGCTATGCAAAATGTTTAAAATGTTGCATACATAATTATTTAAAGATGGCAGACAATAGATAAAAGGAATTATGATTCTTGGAAAGAAACAACAAATAACAATTGAATTTACAAAAGACATCATATAATATGTAGGGATTAATGAAATGCATGTGTCCATTAAGAATGGAGAATACGTTTTTGATACAAACAACAAATATTTTTAAGAGGTTTATTTAGTGATTGTATGTCATAATAACGTGTGTTTGTATATAGGAGTTCAGTCTACTCGCAAACAAAATGATTTTTCAAGGTTATTGTTTGAAAATGGAAAAAGACAAACATGGTTTCATTTATATGTTAGTGGATCTGTTTAAAATCAGATTCATATGCATATTGTGCTTTTTTAAGTATGTCACTCACTTCAGTTTACTGTGATAAAATGGAAGTGAAATGGATGATATTGAAAGATAAACATATTAAAATTTAAATTGCCCCATTGGTGCAAAAAGGGACCCTGTGACATTTAATTTCATTGTCACATTGTACCTTTATGCACGAATGGGGCAAAATATACTACATTTAATTCAACTTCGTTAAATATACCAAAAACCCAACAATAACACTAAAGATGTATGTTTATAACAGGAACCTACCCCCAAACGCCACTAATGCGCTAAAATGTGTTCACAAAATGCAGATTTGTTGTGCTGCGTTTGCCTTTTTTGGGGAAAAACTCCGTGTTTAAATGCCCTTTACGAATTTTACTATACACTTTCGATTGAAAAAAAGTAAAATACATATAACTTTCAGTCTTCTAATGGCCTCGCCATACTAAAATCTCTTTCTACCTTCACTCTTGCCCGAGAACTTTCCAGCATTATCTTCAGGTCCTTCATTTTACTGAAATATTTCTCTGTTAACTCTGTTTGTCTAGTTACTTCTTCCCTGAAAAGAAAACAATGAAAAACGTTGCAATTTACTAAGATTGCTGTTGTATATTATTTAGTCTGTGAAAATCAGGCTTATAAATGCATATGCATTAAGTGTTTTCTCAAATAAGCAGTCTGCAGAGGCTCACACTGAATGGCACTTTTCACCCAGACTGGATAATTGTTAAGAAGTGACTTCATTTAAACGTAAACTTCCATTAACACGGTGCCTATACCACGTGACTTTTTAAGATCTTTGTTGGGAGAATAACGTGCGACCCAGATAACATTTTTAAGGATGTCTTTTTAAATATTTCACCATTTTTAATGGGATAAAGTGGGAAGCCCGCTCATTCGTAAGAGTTTTCTATAGGTTTCATGATTTTTTTAAACAAATCAGTATTTTTTTCAGTAATGTGCAATCGGGCGTTTGTGATATGAAGTCCCCACACTGATGAGATATTTTTCTAACCGTTCAAACGCGCGATTGTACTTTACTGAAAAATACTTATTTGTTTTAAAAAATCATGATACCTTTAGACAACTCTCACGAATGAGTGGGCTCCCCACTTTATTCCATTAACAATGATGAAATATTTAAAAAGAAATCCTTAAAAATGTGAACTGGGTCGCGCTTTATTCTCCCAACACAGATCTTAAAAAGTCACGTGGTATAGGCACCATGCATTAAAGTGGAAAGTGTCGTCCCTGATTAGACTGTGCCAACTGCACCTGTAGTCTAATTTGGGTCGAAACATTACGCACATTAAGACCGTTTTTCCCACAGCGTGGCTCAAATGGTTTAATCAAAGAACTTTCAATATTATATATGTATAACATACCTCATTTTTTTAGCAACACCATAATTAACTACAGTGCTAAAATGTTAAAAATTAACAGAAAATAGTACTTTTTTCTCACAATTTGTGGCAAAATTTTATTAAAATGACAGACACGTTTTTAAATTTTGGCGGATATTGTTATTTGTAGTGCTAACTTGGTTCTTTAAGAGGCAGCATATTTATCTGTACAGGGAATAAGCAATATTAGATAACTGAACAAAAAAGAACCGGGCATACTTAAGTTGACTGTTTTTCCCTATGAGATCTTGGACCAATGTTTGTCTATGCTGACAGTCAGAAATCAATGACAAAATGTTGTCCCGCACCTGGGCGTCGTTTGCCCCATCCAGACATACTGTAGAACCTGCAATGTTTTGGATTAAAGGAAAAAAATGTTATCCATCTAGCTTTTGGTAATGTACTTTCTATAACATTTTTTTTTAAAGAAATACAACAGAGAAAATGCATTTCACTCTCACATGCACATAATTTGAGGAAATATATTTCTAATTTAACTACATGCGGCCATATTTTTTTAACAGACTTGATCTGTTTTATCGACTATGAACAAATCCTTTAAAATGAACATTTAAATATGTAAACTTGTTCACTGAAATTGATTGGTCTAAGCAATGTTGGCAGAGAAGAAGATTTTAACCTGATCTGATATAATTTAATAGAAAATATAACCCTTGCCATGCAAAAATGTGTCTTATGCCATATGCGACTTGTGAAGCCCAGACCAGACTGCGCAGTCTGGTAAGGAATACCCTGTCCACTAATGACACTATCAAACCTTGAGACTTTATAGTGGACAAGGTAGGTAGTGATAAGACTGCGCAAATGTGCAGGCTTATCTGGAGCTACACTGGCTGCATATGGCAAAAGGCCCATTTTCGCATGACGCTGCTAATAGAGAATACATGGTCGGTGCCGAGTTGGAGAAAGTTGATCCGGTGAGGCTAAGAAAAATAGGGGGAGCTTTAGCGAGCCCTATTTTCTTTTTTGGGCCGAACCGGATAAACTTTCTCCATCTCGGCACCAACCATGTATTCTATTTATCCTGCTTCATTTAAAATTATGCTACTAACACATTTTATCAAAGACAAATGATTAATTAACATAACAAAATAATTATTCTGGTCAGCTCCTACATGTACATGTACACAACATTCCTTACGACCGAATTACTACCGATTATGTCACGTAAAAAATAATTCCACATTAAACTGGTCCTTTTAATACTTTCCTATTGAAATTATGAGAAGAAATTAAAAATGAATCAAGAATGTGATTTTGTTAATGTTGGGAATTGATTACAATGTGCAACAGCAAAACAAAAACTGATTTTTATTTTTTAGCATTAGAAATTTACACTCAACTATATGTCACAGCGTGCGTAGGAATACACTACTTCCTGTTGACCGGAGATAGGAAAATGTATTCGACCCTGCTTCATTTGGTCAATGTTTGCAATCGAGGCAGGATAAAAGGATTTTTTTCTTTTAAATACCTGACAGATGCTGTATATCTGCTGGATGCTGTATTTTCACTGTTCCCAGTCCGTGTTCACGTAATTTCTTGTTGACACTTGACCATGCATCCTCCTCAGCAGCCTGAAAGCAGTAGTCAGTATGGTAAGATAAGAGAAACAAATTCAATATGTGTTGAATCATACGAAAATAGGTCTTACCCCAGTAATTTTTTTCACCCAATTGGGAACGGGTCCCGTACCCATGCCATTGGGATTTTTTCACGTCGTGAAATCAATAAATTGGGAAATAACAAGTTGCGAAATCTTCTAATTGGGAAAAATCATGTTGTGAATTGTACCAATTAAAGAATGGTATTTTAATGACTTTGTTTAACTTTTGTCAGCTTTAAATGACACATGAAAGCAACATAAACGTTTATTCACAGTCTTGCACAAACAACAACATGCTATTGGAACACAGATTGTGTTGTAATTAGTTGCATTATTTTACCCTTTTAAATTGCTGAATACAAGATGTGCATTATGAATCCTGCTGATTCGATTCTCTTCATTTTAAATTAAATCAACAATCAAGTACAATCAAGTATAAAGAAACAAGAGATGTACGTGTTTGTCAGAAACACAATGCCCCCCTCCTGCGCCGCTATGAATTAAAATTTCTATTTATCATTTGGCAGGTATAGAAATTATCTCCCTTTAAAGCTTATTACTTCCCTTGGATTATTTTTTGGTATTATACATTTAATATTAATTTTGTCTTCTAAATAAAAAATTATAATTACCTTATAATCAAATTCCAGTACAAACAACAATAACACTATTTAAATACATAAGTCTTTGACAATCACCACAGTGTTACCAAATGACATCAATTAAACCAATGAATCCCTCAAAAAACTGCAAGCTGTCAATGCTGTCGGTAGGCATCAAAGGTCTTTGATGTTGGGGCCGATGTCTAGGAGTTAAAACTGTAAACTTGTAACACCCTCAGCAGGTTGCAAATGGCCAAAAGGAATTGATAAATACTACGTTACCGGCAACATGCAGAACTGTCAGATACAGCATTATTACATAAGCTCCGTAGAGGATGCAATGTGTAAAAACTATCGGAGATTTGACTTCATTGGATTATTCGTATTTATTTTTATTGAGTGTGAGGAAATAAATTGTGTTTCCTGGAATTTAAATGGGAGGTTGCTTTACAGGTATTGTTTGTATATGGATTTAATTGAAAATTAGGGCTAAATGAATTTCGCTTATCTCTCAAAAAAAGGCGATATTAGCCGATGGCACTTTCGGGGATTGTTTACTCGATTTTGATTGTTTTTTTGTATTTTTTCTGAAATTGGGACGGGTCCGGTTCATTTTGGGAACGGGTCTATAGGTCATTGAGAGGTCCGTTTACCAGACCCATCCAAAGAAGGAAAAAAAAACTGTATCCCAAAACTGTATCCCATTGGTGGCCAGCGTAGTTCCAGATCAGACTGGGCAGATGATACCCTGTCTGCTGACTATAGTCCACTAAGGTGTGACTTTCCTAATAAGTAATTGTGGCATTGAAAATTGATATAAACCTGTCATTGAGTGTTTTTAATTGCCTTACTGCGCGAAATGTTAATTTTAGCCTCATAAAATATGGTTGCTAGTGGAACCAGGTTCAGCTGACAATCATGAATCATGTGACACGCTAAAGAAGGAATATGTCAATTGTCATTATGTGGTGGTTTCTAGGGCATGTTTTAGTTACAAAGTGAACTTATAAATAGCGAAAATTTGGATAACGTTAAATTAACTTCCTGTAACACGCAACATGAGAAACAAGAAACATAACACAAATTTGACAGTAAAGTCTAACAATATAACTGTAAATAATGAAAATAGGACGGACCATGATGCATTATGACGATTGTGTCCTTAATCTATAATTAGGAAAAAGTTGCAGGTGCAAGCGCCGATAAGTATGCCTTCTTCAAATGAATTTTTATCCTGCTTTTTTGTTACTGTGTAGATCAACAGGTATAACTTAAACTGCTTGTTGAAGTTTTTTCAACTCAGTAACTTGAGTAAGTCAGTTCAACTTCAAGTTGAAACTTGATTGGCGGGCATGCAACTTTTCCAAGCGTCATTTAATGCAAATTAATTTAATTAACCATCCATTGGATAATCGTATTTTATAAAAATGCATCACTATTTTACGTAGGAAACATAACGTATGGTAAGAAATCATACATTTCGCCGCAAATTTACGGGACTGCCAATGGGCGACGCCATCTTGTTTGTTTGGTAGTTAATGTAGAACGCGGAGTTCAGTTTAAGAACGGTGTCTAAAATACGGATTATATTTCGGATTTTCGTTTTGTTCGGCAAAGTAGCAGAGAGTTAATAGGGATAGCGTCTCTTTGCAGGTCACATAGATTTATGTTACGCTCTCTTATTGAGTCTTAATTAATTACAATTGTATACATCTGCTTCATGTAAAGTCGAGTATATACGATTGTATGAAAACCTCAAAAAAAAAGAGACTGCCTACAAAACTTATGTAAGGCCCAAATTAGAATATTGCTCCACTGTTTGGCATCCTTGGCAAAAGTATCTCATCTACGAAATTGAACAAGTCCAAAGATCAGCTGCTAGGTATGTTTGTAATGACTACAATTTCACCAGCAGTGTTTCCCAAATGCTTAATGATCTCAAATTGCAAACTTTAGAACAGCGTCGAAACATCAGTTATGTCACTCTATTGTACAAAATCCAAAATAATCTTGTGTGGGTTGACCATCACCACCTTACACCCATTAGAAACCTGAACTACCTGGTACCATACTCAAGGACAAGGACACATTATCACTCCAATTCATTTTTCCCACGTAGTATTCGTCTGTGGAATGGCCTGCCTGTGTCCTTACAAGCTAGTCCCAGTATATGTATCTTTACCGGGCAGCTGCATCCTTTCCACCAGTTCTAAGTCTCCTCTGTTTTTAACCTTTTATCTTAGTCTTGTAGCTCCTTTTATCTGATATCTTTTTTATCTGTACCTAGTAAATTGCACTTAACATATTTTTAACAACTATTTTCTGACAATGCGCCTGCTTCTGATAATCGTTCATACGATTGTATAGCAGTATCATGTAGATGAAGATGAATTGTATTCAAAACAGATACAAATTTGATGAATAAAACTAGAATAAAAGTCACGATCAGGCGAATTGCTGGTAAACAACATATATGAGCCTCGCTCTGTGAACAGGGGGTTTAATGCTTGTGCGTAAAGTGTCGTCCCAGATTAGCCTGTGTAATCCGCACAGGCTAATCAGGGACGAACCTTTACGCAATAACTGGATTTTCGCCAAGAAGAGTCTTCCTTTAAACAAAAATACCATAAAAGCGGAAATTGTCGTCTCTGATTAGCCTGTACGGATTGCATAGGCTAATCTGGGACGACACTTTACGCACATGAATTAAACCCCCTTTTCTCATAGCGCGACTCATATGTATATACACGCATAATGACATTACTAAGAATATAAAAATAAAAGCTAAAAACAATATAACTATTCTCCAGCCATCATGCATAATTGTGTGGTTAAACACAAGAACAAAGAGTGTCTAGATGTACATGTACATTTAAACGCCAGTGCCTAAATTAATGGCATTAACGTTTACCCAGAACCCTCTCGACACTGATATTATTCCATAATCGAAACTGCAAACATTTTTAAAAAGATTTAATTATAATGTTTACTTGTACGAGTAAACAAGTATAGGGCGCTACGCTACGGCGTATACGTAAATGGGCAATACAACTGTTTAAATAATATAAAACAAACGTAAAAACTTAAGTCCAATACATTACAAAATAAAAATAAAANTTTGCCCGTAAATTAGGTAGCACCTATTATCATATTAACTTAAAGTTAAACTGCTTGTTGAATCTGTTCAAACTCAGTAAAGTCAGTTCAACTTCAAGTTGAAACTTGATTGGCGGGCATACAACTTTTCCAAGCGTCATTTAATGCAAATTAATTTTATTAACCATGCATGGGATATTCGTATTTTATAAAAATGCATCACTATTTTACGTAGGAAACATAACGTATGGTGAGAAATCATACATTTCGCCGCAAATTTACAGGACTGCCGATGGGCGACGCCATTTTGTTTGTTTGGTAGTTAATGTAGAACGCGGAGTTCAGTTTAAGAACGGTGTCTAAAATACGGATTATATTTCGGATTTTTGTTTTGTTAGACAAAGAAGCAGAGAGTTAATAGGGATAGCGTCTCTTTGCAGGTTATAGATTTAAATTACGCTCTCTCATTGAGCGTTTATTAATAATAATTGTATACATTTGCTTCATGTAATAGTTTGAAGTCGAGTATATACGATTTTATGAATTGTATTCAAAACAGATACAAATTTGATGAATAAAAACTAGAATAAAAGTCACGATAGGCGAATTGCTGGTAAGCAACATATATGAGCCTCGCTCTGTGAACAGGGGTTTTAATGCATGTGCGTAAAGTGTCGTCCCAGATTAGCCTGTGTAGTCTGCACAAGCTAATCAGGGACGACCCTTTCCCCCATTGACTGGATTTTCGCCAAGAAGATTTTTCCTTTAAACAAAAATACCATAAAAGCGGAAAGTGTCGTCTCTGATTAGCCTGTACGGACTGCACAGGCTTATCTGGGGTGACACTTTACGCACATGAATTAAACACCATTTTGTCAGAGCGCGACTCATATGTATATACGCACATCATGACATTACTAAAAATATAAAAAATAAAAGCTTAAAAAATATTCTCCAGCCATCATGTATAATTGTGTGGTGAAATACCAGAACACAGAGTGTCTCAATGCACATTAAAACGCCAGTGCCTAAATTAATGGCATTAACGTTTACCCAGAACCCTCTCGACACTGATATTATTCCATAATCGAAACTGCAAACATTTAAAAAAAGATTTAATTATAATGTTTACTTGTACGAGTAAACAAGTATAGGGCGCTACGCTACGGCGTATACGTAAATGGGCAATACAACTGTTTAAATAATATAAAACAAACGTAAAAACTTAAGTCCAATACATTACAAAATAAAAAATAAAACACATTATTTCGTTATTTCTTTGAATTCGGCTCCCACGTACAATTAACATAAAAATACGTTTAATTTATTTGTTCTGTTACGACACGATTTTTGTCATTGAACCCACGTACTAGATGTACGGTGAGATAGGCGAGAATTACATCTTTGCGAGGAAACTGGGATATATACTGGGATCTTCTGTAATAAAACTCAATTCAGTTGTTTACAAACAGAACATAACATATCTTCATTTTGTTTCACAGGTCACATAATACAGAATACATTTCCATAGTGTGACAACAGGTGAGCATATAGTTCACAAACAGTTAATTCGCAAAACAAAAGTTTGAGTAAACAACAATTAAATAACTATTTGGAGAAGGTGATCAGGGCGTTTACTGTTTGATTTCTTTAACAGTATCAATCAGTATACATTGTTTATTTGTATGACAGCTCAATTAGATCTATAGGGTTGTAAAACTACATCAAAACATGGTTACCGGTAAGTATACATTCATGCAATAAAGAAGGCTTACCACTAAAACAAATTGGCAGCATTGTTTTTTAACACTTATCGGAAAATAGACAGTGTGTTTGAAAACTACTCATCATTAAACACATAATTTATCTCTTTTTTTTCTATATGATGACCTTGGATATTTTTAACTTCTAAATCTATAACATACACAAGTTGTTCTTTATGAATCTTTGCAAACGTTAGTATTTAACGTTTCGCTTTCAACTGGTTTTATTAGCAAACGAATGCCACAATGCATTCGATGTTGCTTGCAAAATAGTTAGACGAATTTACATCAAGTTGTTGCGTCCCTTTGAATACACGGACTGAACTCCTTATACAAAGGGACGCAACAGCTTGATGTAAATTCGTCATTTTTTATGATTATTACATGAACGCAGATGATATAATAATTATATGTGGATATAAAATATTAACAATGTAAGTTTATTTACAACACACGGAGAATACAGACCACCGTCAGTGTATTCTAATGAAGGGCATTGCGCAATGTCGCAAAAAGTGCTGATACCTATTACTTTTGCATTATGAAGTGTGTGATCTGTATCCTACATTCAATTTATTTATGTAAATAAAAGCAATAAAACACTTACTGGCTGATTTAAGATATCTTGACTGGGGTGCGCCTGTATCCCGAATAGTCATGTATGATCACAAAGAATTCGACAATACACGACACCTGATTCTATTTATATATAAGTACGTCGTCTCATCATCATTATTCCCTTAAACCCCCATTAATACTAAAAAATCAACGGAAATTTCGTAAAGTATTTCTTAAAATAAATTTACCCATTAAAAAATCAATGGTCCTTATAGCAATAGCCAAAATTTCAAAGCCAGATGTGTTCTGGTAACATATATTTTTGTAGATACAAAATGCTTGTTTTTAATTTTTCGTGTAACAATAAATTCTATTTTAATTTCCCGCACTGATATCTATTCATACGACACTTGAACACCAACATGGTACCATTTTAGTGTTCGAGTGTCGTATGAATATATATATTTGCGGGAAATCAAAATGGAATGTATTGTGTCACAAACAAATAAAAACGAGCATTGTGTATCTACACAAATCTATGTTTGCAGGCACCATCCGGCGTTGAAATTTCGACAATTGCTATAAAGAACACTGATGTTAAATTGTTTATTTTTATTTTACGAAATATTGTACGAAATTTTCGTTGATTTTGAGTAGTAATGGGGCTTCAACCGGTCTGGCCGTTGAGGATAAATGTGGGACGACGACGCAGAGATACTCCGCCAGTCACGTATGTTGTGGGCTGCTGAGAGTAGCTCATCCAAGGTGAGGGACGTCCACTCTTTAACATTGACCAGCCAGCTGTGCCATTGAGGAAAGTCTTGCACATAGAGTCGTGCCTATTAACGTGTCCAAACCAAGCAATCGTTCGTCGTTCGACTGTCGCCAGGAGTTTGCAAAAGGCTATATCCTGCGTTCTGTGTCCGCATGAAGCGTCTCAGTCTCGCAGCCGTACAGTAAGAGCCTGTATTTTATGGGGAATCTGATGGAGCTGCTTGTCCACAACCTGCGGTCGCCTTGGCAATTCTTATTATGACCACATCGGCATTGGTACCATCCATGGACAGGATTGCTCCCAAGTGTTTGAAGCTGGTCACTTCTTCCAGCTTCTCGCCGTTCATGGTGATTTTTTCACTGGTGTTACTCGTGCTTTGCACCATTTTTTTCCACTTCTCTGTGCTGATCTCCATCCCTTATGAGCCTGCTCTTTCATAGAGTCTGTTGGTGAGGTCTTGGAGATTACTGTTGGTGCCACCCTTGAAGTCAATGTCATCAGCGAATCTCAAATTTGAAAAAAGGTCTGTCATCGACGGAGATAGAGGTGTGCTGGTATTGGAGGATCTCCGGCATTATTATTTTCAATGAAGAGGTTAAACAGGACGGACGCTAACTGATGTCGTGAAGAGGTCAGCCTTTTGTCCATTGAGAAATACTGCGAGTTCCGGTAGAGTTCTTGGATGACTTTAACCAGTCATTCGTCAATATTGAATCATCACATAAACTGCCATAAGCCAACATGTCACACGCGGTCGATTTTTTTCTTAACGTTGATGAAGTTCTGTAAGTTGGTATTGAAGTTGCTTCTAAATGATTATTATGCAGTTGAAGATATGTGTCACTATGCTCCGCCAAGCTCTGAATCAATCCAGCTCTTCCTCCAGCAGTTCATCGGCCTTACTTTTCAATCGGTTGAAGATGATGCGAAGCATGAATATTCTAGAATGGGTGTCACTGATGGTGCGGTTATTCAAGCACAGCTTGAAGTAACAGCCAGGTGGATGATCAGAGACTGGGTCTATTCCTTGATGCAATTCTTCTCTTCCTAGATCCTCTGGTATTGTGCCGTCATTGCTGCACTTGTCGCCTCTCCTCCGTGCTTAATCAGGTCGGAAGGAACGTTGTCCACTCCCGAAGATGTGCTTGCCTTCTGACTGCGCACTGCCTCCTCTACCTCAGCCTTTGGCATTAACGGACTTTCGTCGTCCGCATCTGGTGTGGGCTCGTTCTGAAGGACACTGGTGTCTGGTTGAAGCGGGTAGTTTTAGAGGTGGCTTCAGTATTCAGACTACCTGTTCATGACTGGCGCATTTCGGTCAAGATGCGTCAGCGTCTGTTCTAACTCTGGCCTTGGGGTGACTGATTTTCTTGAGGGTATAGGGGGTGCTATTGGCCTTCTTACTGCTGTTGGAGGTCATATCTTTGTCAATCTTGATATATTTCTTCTCAATCCACTCCTTCTTGGTCTCTTTCATCTTCTTCCTCGCCTCCCTGTTCGCTGTCTGGTATTCTGTTGTAGAGTCCATGCTGGTGTCCTTCTCATGCCTCAGATCCCTGCTTTTGTCACATAGGTCCATGATTTCGGCTGTCACCCGTGGCTTGTTTGTTCTTCTCTTTCTCCCAAGAACTTCTTCGGCCGATGGCAGCAGGACCTACTTAATGTTGTTTGTGATGGCGTCGATGTCATTGTCTAGGATGTTCAGGGCTGCAAACGTGCCACCTATATGTGATTTAAATTCCTCTGTTATCTCTGGATCTTTCACATTCCCAAACAATCTCATCTAATGAGAGGGGTTTTGGTGATGTGTTTGGTCTGTAACTTCAGCTTGATGGTGGTTAGCACTAAGCCATGGCACTGCCGATGTCTGCGCTAGGAAACGTTCTTGTGTTCGGCTTGTTGATGCGTGTTGAACCGATTCGGCTGTATTTTTAAATCGATCTAATTGGACAGCAGGTAATGCCACTATTTCGTTTGAAATAAACATTTTTGTTTTTAACTCATTTACTTTTAATGGACCTGTTATTTACTTCGAGGGGCATGCTATGCTCTGTATATTGCTCATATTATACATTCGTTTTTAATGTTATGTTCCTTTTTATTCATATACAAATAAAGCCATATGATCCAATATTTCTAAATGGCATTGTTCTATTATACGATACAATCCATCCCATGGATGTAATGGAACTATGACCTGGAGTAACCTATTAAAACATCTGAGGTCGGTACTTCACCATTGAGTTCGTTTAATGAAAAGAAGGCATTATTGTAAGCAAATATTTGCGCTGCAATTTTACGATTTCAGTTTATTTACCGCGATGAGTAACTACTAACGCCGAATTTCGCAGCTGAATTAAATTACAACGTCACTCAAAGTTCAAACATTTCAGGAGCATTGATCTTTGAGACAACAACTAGTAAAATATGTTTCAAATGCTTTATGATTTCTTTAAATATGGTACGTGCTAACTTACAGCAAACACAGTGATGTACATTTAAATAGTCCTTTAAGGTTAACACCATGTACTGTGAAAACAACAAGAAGAAAATCAAAGAACCTCTTCAAAAACGTACTTGTGTCTGTTTACTTTGTCACAAACTTTTACTAGTTTATTATACATAAACATGTAGAACTATATGAATCATTTAAAAAAGAAATTGTCCATATTTGCTAGACAGTGACATACTCTTTTCTCACAAACTAGCAAGTTTTGCCACTTTTATTACTTCACGACCGGAGTTTGTAAAACTTGTTTAATATTATTTTATTCCGTGTTAGAACTTTCGTTTCCAAGAAAGGGGTTTGTTGAAATACTCAGGAACAGCCATATAAGTCATTTAATCGATGACATAACATGGTTTACAAAATACATGCTGTATTAAATAACGCATATATATAGTCATTTGTCATTGGTGTAATTCTTTTTTTAAACAAACGGAAACACATTATACAAAATAGTTGAAGCTACAGTGTTTTTTTTTCAATTGAACATTGCTATCGGGTGTCACACTTTTGGAATTAAAAACTATGAAAATCGTGTATTTGCATGATATTATCTATACACTAAGAAAAAGCCATTAACGTCATGTATATACTGTAATGTATGTGCGAAAGTAACTACAACGCAATACAAATATTTGAGACGCGCTCTGAGAAAAAGGGTTTTAATGCATGTGCGTAAAGTGTCGTCCCAGATTAGCCTGTGCAGTCCGCGCAGGCTAAGCAAGGACGATACTTTCCGCTGTTATGGTATGTTTCGTTTAAAGAAAGTCTTTTCTTGACGAAGATCCAGTAACAGCGGAAAGTGTCGTCCCTGATTAGCCTGTGCGGACTGCCCAGGCTTATCTGGGACGACACTCTAAGCACATGCATTAAACCCATATTTTACAGAGCGAGGCTCATTTGCATTTATGACAAAAATATGGAATATATCGGTCACCTTTACATACCCATACTCTAGGTGCGTCAGTTTCATAAATCGGTGAAACCACAATCCTTATTCAGGATTGTTTTCGTCTAAAAATGGTGCGTACCTGCATGTTTACATGCTTATCATTCAATTCACGACATTCCTAATCGGAAGCTACAATTCAAGACCTTTCCGTAGTTTCAATTTACAACAAGGCTGATGAATGTACAACAAGGCTATCAAATATAGAATTAACATAATATTTCTATGTGCTGCTTTTCTCAATCCATAATGTGCTTGTCATTTTAAATGACGTATTTTTAATCCACATCTTAAATCCATATGATTTTTTTCGGTCACAACAAGATTATTGTCATTGAGCCACTGTAGAGATTAATGGTGAGTCAGCGAACACTTACTTTCTCACGAGAATGGGCTAACTTGTCTATAATCGTAATTAACCTCAATGCAGTTTTCTACAAACACGCAACTAAACCTTTCATATTTCATAAGCTTTAAAATGAAGACCCGGCTTGAAAATAAATACTTGTTCCGATAATGTTGTGTTAATATATATTTGAATAGAACACCGTCATGAATGGTTTGCCATGACGGAAGTAATTTGATCTGAAGTTATGCTCGTGACAAGTCTTTGCCTTGGCGTTTTAGTTTAAACTGATTCAGACGGTGTTTCGATCAGACGCGTGAAAGAGACTTATTGATATTAGGTGAGTGATTTATTTCGTTGCTGTATTTAAAAAAAAGACACTGAATTATGTTTAATAACAAGTTAACCTGTTGCCTCACTAATTAAAACGATCAGGGCATATATATTTAAGATATAAGTAGACAAAGCAACATTAACCATCTATAAAATGACAAAACATACAATCAACCATTTAACAAAAAAGGATAAAAACTAGAGTCACCGCTTTGGTACGGTCAATGAAAAGCATAAGGGGTTTAAACCGGTTTAGCGGCTGGCCGTACCTCAAACTTAGCCCAGCAATATCCACGTGAAAGGGAACGCACAAAAATGACCATATATAGATTGCGCCAAAACTGATTCACCAAAAAATTGGAAAATGGGATTAAAACATTCGGTTAATTAATAAAGGGCAAATAAAAGTGCGAAAGCCGGATTGGGTGGACAAAATTAGGTGCATAAGTGGCACTTTTTATTAACCACACACACACGTAAGCGTTATGGTTGTTTTATTGATGATACATTTAACTGAGTTTAATTTATATATTTCAAATGTTTACCTTTAGTATCTTCCATTTCGCTTACATGCTGTCACAGTAAACTGTACAGAGTGACACGCGTAATACAGTTGATTATGCATATGAATCGGACTGTAAAAAAATACTTACATATATATCAAACCATGTTTGTCATTTTACATTTGCGAACAAAAATCTTTAAACAATGTTTTTCTTCTCTTCGCGAGTAGACTGAACTCCAATTTACAAACACTCGTTTCCGTGACTTACGTTCACTGTGTAAACTATTAATGGCTGTTTGTCGTTTGTATCTAAAAGTTATCTCAAACGTTGATTGATATACATGTACGCATATCATTAATGCCTACTAATTATATGATTGCTGTTGTGAATTCGATTGTTTTTGTATATGTTTTGAATAAAGACGTATACGACATGTGTTCACAGCAACATAAACTCGTTTAAACAGTTTGGTTTTCGGTCCGGTGTTAGCACTGTCGACGCCGTTTTTACATTACATTCTTAAGTTGAATATATATTATCAAAAAATTCACGCCTGTTTTGCGCATTTACTGACCTGAAGAAAGCATTTGACTCCGTTTATCGTAATGCTTTATGGTATAAACTTTTCAATATGGGCTTAGACGGCAAACTTCTTTTTTATTTTCACGACATGTATTGTGCAGTAAAATCTTGCATAAAGCACTGTTATACGTTTCCCTATTTCTTTGGTATATCCGTTGGTTAAAGACAAGGCCAAAACAACTTATCGATCCTGTTCGCATTATTTTTGAAAGACATTGAATCGTAAATTAAACATGAAACGGGAGGCGATTTCGGTCTTAACTTATTTGATTTGTCGTTTGTCATTTTACTCTTTGCCGATGACATGGTTTGTATATGCAAGTCAGTTGAGGAGTTACAAACAAGTCTTACAAATTAATTTACTTATTATGAAAAATGGGGTCTCGAAGTTAATACCGAAAAAACTAAAACTATGGTCTTCAGAAAACGTGGTCCAATATAAAATACAGAAAAATGGTCCTATAATAATATAGAATTACAAAATGTTAATAGTTTTAATTATCTCGGAGTCGTATTTAATTACACTGGAGGTTTTCAGCTAAATAGCCAGCATGTGATCGGAAAGGCGGTAAAGGCACGCAACGTTTTGTTATTAAATGTGAATAAATATGACGTCACTCCTCGTATTGCTTTGAAGTTATTTGACGCCTTTGTGTCTGCGACATTAAATTATGCGTGTGCGGTTTGGGTGTTTTGCAAATTAAATGATATCGAACGGGTACACCTGAAATATTGCAAATCGGTATTAGGTGTAAAACAAAGTACTTGTACAGCAGCTGGTTATTCAGAATTAGGACGGTACCCTATATATATTCAACAATATGTCCAAATAAAATTCTGGTTACATATTTTGTATTCACAAAAAGCTGTAATTAAAACTGCATATTATACATTACTAGATTTACACGAGAAAGGATACAAGTCATGGTCCTCGAGGCTTCACACACTTTTAAATGATTATGGTTTTAGCGACGTTTGGGCAAATCCCGTTAAATATAGTCTTAACGAATTTGTGCAAATATTTAAACGTAGAACAATTGATCGTTTTTAAAAGAAATTTAGAGCCGACATCAATTCGAGTGCTTTATTAAACCATCTGTATATACATTTAACTGATTCTTTTGAACCAGCATTTTATCTCGATTCACTATTTAATAAGACTTACCGCCGCGCCTTTTCTCGCCTTCGATTATCATCGCACGGTTTAAGGATAGGAACGGGTCGATATGGTTCTGATAGACTCCCAAGAGAGGAAAGGACATGCTTTCTGTGCAACAGCCACGATATTGAGAATGAATTCCACTTCATCATTATTTGTTATTGTTATACAGAATTACGCCGACGCTTTTTGAAAGGGCATTTTTATAGTAGGCCGAGTATGTCTAAATTCATCCAGCTTATCAAGACCACAAACAAATCTGAACTTTTAGGACTGTCTAAGTTTATCTATTTCGCAAGTAAGCATAGAACCGACTTAATAAATATAAATCAGTAACACACCCCTTTTGGTTGATATTAATCTTAAGCGTTTATTTCCAAATGTGTTGGCTTAATATAATTTCTGCTATTGAATGCCACGGACAATGTCAAATCATATGTATCGTATGCTAAATTTTAGCATCCTTGTTTGTATCATTTAATAGGAATGCTAACAAATTATTTATCAGCAGTTATTATAATTATTTTAATATATATTTTGTATTGTCGTTGTTGTTAGTATCTTGATATAGGAATCATGTCAGTAATTATTATAATTAAGCTATCAGTAAACTTGTAATTCAGTTATCAGTAGTTATTATAAATAATTTTGTATCTTTTTTGTATTGTCGTTGTTGTCACTTTCTTTATATAGGAATCCTTAAATGTTTTTTGTTTATCAGTGATGTGATAATACAGTTTAAACTGCTGAACGTAGACGTCATCAGCCAAGCTCCACCTGTCATAGGTTGTTTCGCCCCATTATGCTCGGTACAACCTCAAGGTGGCGGGGCAGGTAGTGATGGCCAATCACTACCTCGTCTACGATGGCTGCCAATTTTGTTCGCTACGTCTTAACCAGAGCCAGCTTGATGCTCGTTCAGCTGCCTTGCCCAGGGCGTGGATTGTAGTCTTCCTGACTCTTCCTTCAGCGCCCAGTGCTCCAAACATCTTCCACACCGACTGTGATGGGAATCCTCTGCATCCAACTTCCACTGGAAAGATCCATGTCTTCCAGCCTCTATCTCTGCATACATCTGCCAGATCCTGGTATTTGGCTTTCTTCAGCTCATAGGCCTCCTCGATCCTCTCCTCCCATGGCACAGTTAGCTCTACAAGGATCACCCGCTTCGCCGCCTTTGACCATAGCACTATGTCGGGTCTGAGAGTTGTATGGGCTACTTCCTCAGGAAAAACTAGTTTCTTCCTTAGGTCTGCACGCATCTCCCAGTCGTTTGCATCTTGCAGAATACAAGATCTGGAACTGGTTGTGGCGGTGGGCTTTGTTGTACCCTCCTTGACGAAGCTGATGAATTGGGGTCCTAATTTCTTCCGGGGTCTGTCCTTCTTCCGCTCTCTTTCTAGGGCGTCGGCCAACATTCTCAGTACTTGGTCATGGCGCCACCTGTAGCGCCCTTGTGCAAGGGCTGTTGGACACGATGACAGAATGTGCCGCAACGTTCCTATACTCCCACACAAAGAACAAGTGGGGTCTTCTGTCAGCTTCCATCGCTGAAGATTTGCGGGGGTTGGAAGCATGTCGTATACTGCCCGCAGGAGGAAACTTAGCTGAAGTGGTTCATATGTCCACAGTTCTTGCCACGTGAGCTTCCTCTCTGGTGTACTCCACTTCGTCCAATCCCCTTGGGGTCCAAGCTGGACCGACCTGGCTGACCTAGCTTGCTCTTCTACGTTTCTGATTTCTCTCTGCACCAGGTCTCTCCTTTCTCTTTTCCCTGCTTTTTCCCACCTTTGAGTCTGTCTGGTGCCAAGTCCTTCTCTTCCCACGTTGATAGATCCCACAACATCCTTGTGCTTTAGACTGCTCTCTGCAGAGTCTACAGCCTTGCTCACTGACCACTTTCTCCCTGTTCTAACCTGAATTCCTGCATTGCTGACTTTCCCATCTTCAGAGTCTCTGAGGGTTAGCATAAGACGTGCTTTTGCTACTTTAAACTCCTCTACTAGAGAGCTGATTGGCATCTGGAGCTTTGTTGATCGGCCATACAGTCCAATGTTGGTGAAGGATGGCGGTAGGCCTAACCACTTTCTCAGGTGCTTGCTGATCTTCTGCTCTAGCTTCTCGACAGTGCTGATAGGGACATCATTGACCATGAGTGGCCACATCACTCTTGGCAGGAGACCGTGTTGAAAGACCCATGCTTTGAACTTCCCTGGGAGTTCCGACTTGTCTATTCTCTGCAAACCCTCAGCTACCTGCTGTTTGAGCATGTCCTGGCAATGCGTGTCTCTCAGTGAGGAATCAAACCATTTCCCTAGGCATTTAATCGGTTTGTCCTCTAGGGAGGGAATCTCTTCTCCCTGGATACACAGTTTGAACTGGCTTGTCACCTTTCCCTTCCTAACCACTAAGCTTCTCGACTTCCCCGGCTTGAACCTCATTCTTGCCCACGTTGCTGTTTCATCAAGGGCCGCCAGAATCCATCTTGCCTGTATGTGGGTTTCAGTGGTGACAGTCATGTCATCCATAAATCCCCTGTTGGATGGTAGACGAATTCCTGTGTTTGTTTTGGGCCCTCTTGACTCTCTCTCCGCTGCCTTGATGATCATATTCATGCCCATCACGAACAGTATCACCGAGATAGTACATCCCGTAACAATCCCCTTCTCCAGTTGTAACCAATTTGTAGTGAACGTGTTGCTAGAGAATCTCAAGTTGATACCGTTGAAGTAGTTCATAATGAGATTTCTTGCACTGTCTGGAATGTGGTAGTGTCGAAGAGCTGTCTCGATAAGCTGGTGTGGAATTGAGCCGTATGCGTTGGCAAGGTCTAGCCATACCACTGTGAGGTTTTTGTGGTCGATTCTAGCTTCATGGAGTAGCTGAGTGAGTGCGCTGGTGTGCTCAACACACCCTGAGAATCCTGGGATCCCACCTTTCTGCACAGAGATATCCACATACTCATTCTCCAACATGTATGTCGTCAATCGCTTAGCTAGGATTGAAAAGAAAATCTTCCCTTCCACACTCAACAACGAGATGGTGCGAAACTGGTTGATGGTCTTGGAGTTCTTCTCCTTCGGTGCCAGACATCCTTCTGCACTTTGCCAACATGACGGAACAGTACCTTTTCGCCAAACAGTTCGCAGGAGTGACCACAGTCTTCGGAGAAGTTTAGGACATTTCTTGTAAACCTTGTATGGTATGCCACTTGGGCCTGGTGCAGAGCAAGAGCGAGCTTTCTTGACCACTTCGTTGATCTCCTTCCAAGTGGGTTCTTTCATGTTCAATGGACAGTCTGGGTCATTGACCGGTAGGATTCTACTGCACTCTCCAAGGGGTTCCTCTCTTAGTGGGTCGGAGTGGACCTCCCTCAAAAAGGTTTCTACATCCTCTTGACTGCTTTCAAGTTTCCCAGACTTCTCTTCACTTAGCAAGTTCTTTGTGAACCTGTAGGGGTCACTTACGAAGGCTTTTCTCTTCTTTGCTCTATCCCTCCTTTTCCGCCTGAGCCTCTCTGCGTTTGTTAGTGTCCTCAGCCTTGATCTAACCTCTTCTCTTAGTTTATTATTATAATTAAGTTAATATCTATGTTGTAGTGTCTTTTTTGTTTGTCTCTTTTTTTATATGTATGCTTAAATGTTATTTACCAGTAGTACTACTAATTAACTTAATATATATTTTTTCAGTAAAAGTTAGATGTAAACTAAATTCTGTTAATGACATTTCCTTGACATGCTATTTAATTGAAATATGTATTATGTTTATATGGCTATGTTCTGATTGTATTCGCCAATAAAATTGTCTGTCTGTCTGTCTATGTCCGACTACCAGTAAATGTGCGAAATAATAGTTAAGTCGAATGTCATTCGGCAACAATTCAAGACGCTCAGTTAGCACTCGTGAGGAATTCCCATTATTTAAACATGCAGATCATTTTGTTTCCGGTGAACAATATCGTTACGATGTTGAACTTATATATACAACTTTTTTTTGTATTGTTTTAATATGAAGGCAAATTTGTCGGAACATAAATCGTTTGGGGGAAAATTCCATGACACAATGGGAAAATACGCCTAGGGAAAAGGGCCGATATTCGGCGGGTCTCAAAGAAGGAAAAACCCTATTATTTAGCGAATCAATTCGAGTACAATGTTGGACTAGATGATTACACCTGCGGAGTAAATCAAGCACAGTTGGATCGTTACAAACAATGATATTCTTTGTTTTTAATGACATCGTGGCTAACAATTTTGGTCAAAAGGCGATTAAGATCTTATATAGGGCGCGTGGCGGCTTTTGCAAAATGGCGAAAAAGGCTTGGGTAAAACACTTGTCAATGGCTAGCCTATCCTCACACTTATCCCAGATATTAATCACAAAACATACGTGAAATAAGTAAAAGTATCTACTTAATACCTTATTGTTCACACGATATCGAACATTAGCATATATACAACGCCAACACTGCCTTTTGTTGAGAGAAACTGATATGCTTGGTTACCGGTAGTTGACATTAAGTTGGGTTAAGTTGACATAATTTTGGGTTAAGTTGACACTTTGTTGGATAAGATCTTCCCGTAGTTTCAATTTCCAACTAGGCTTATGCATGCGTTTCTATCAGATATAGAATTAATATAATATTTCTATGTGTTACTTTTGTCATTCTATATTGTGCTTGTCATTTTAAATGACGTGTTTTTAACCCACATCTTAAATCCATATGATCCCATGTCACGTTTCAAACTCATAAATCGACTTTACAGGATGGTGTACGTGGGCGGTTTACGTATAGGAATTCGGTTACTCTAGTTAATAGCCCTATATGCAACGATGGTAAGGTAAATAGCCAAGTATATTGGTATATTGATTCTGATTTCTAAATAGAAGATTTTGTGCCGTCGCCTATTGGTTAAGGGGTGCAGAAACTGTACAAAGGTGCTCAGTTGGGTGTAAATGTAAAATTATTTACATTGTAAGTGTCTACAGGTGGATAAGGGGGACACTGACAGCCACATGAGTAAGGGTTTTGGAAACTTCTAATGTGACTGCCACATGTATATGGGGAGGAAGTTAGTTCCATGTGACAATTGTTATTGGGTAGAATACGAATTTATTAGAGTCTTTTGTGGTTTGAATGTGTTAAAAGCAATGGTCACAGCTGAGTCTGGATCGGCGGGCGTCAGGAACAAGAAGATCATAACGAGGATTGATGGCAACAACATGGTGGATAGTTTTATACAGCATGATGAGACGAATTTTTTTCTGCGTGTTTCAAGTGTGGGCGATACAGAACTCCTTCTAAAAAGGAAATTTTGTGGCGAAATTTAACAATACGGACTGGCGCAATTTACATTAAACCGCCAGTGTGTGAATTAATGACATTTATACTTACCACACACCCTTTCGACACTGATATTATTCAATGATAAAACTCTTTAAACCATTGAAAAAAGATTCATTTATAATGTTTACTTGTACGAGTAAACGTGTATTGGTCGCTACGCTAATGCATGTGCGTACATTGGCAATAAGACATTTAAAATAATATAAAACAAAAGTACAAATTTAAGGCAAATGTTTTAATACATTGAACATTATAATTTCATTATTTCTATGATTTCGGCCCTGACAATTACCTTAAATGAACATTTAATACATTTTTTTCGGTATCAAATTGCGTGTTTGTAGAAAACTGCATTGAGGTTTATTACAGAAGAAATATAATAGACTGTTTAGCTCATTCACGTGAGAAAGTAAGTTTTCGCTGACTCACCATAACTCTCTACAGTGCGCTCAATGACGATAATCTCACGTGAATACATTTATTGATGTATTTAACTGATTTAAATTTATATATTTAAAATGTCTACCTTAAACTATCTTCCATTTCGCTTACATGCTATCACAGTAAACTATACAGAGTGACACATGTAATACAGTTGATTATGCATATGAATCGGATTATAAAAAATTAAATTACTAACATATATATCGAACCATGATTGTCATTTTACATTTAAGCCTTATTTTCTTATTTCTATGATTTCGGCCTTGACAATTTATTTAAATGTACACAATAAATTACTACATTTTGTTTTCGGTCTCAACAAGATTATTGTCATTGAGCCACTGTGGAGATTTATGGTGAATCAGCGAACACTTAATTTCTCACGAGAATGGGCTAACTAGTTTATTATATTTCTTCTGTAATAAACCTTAATGCAGTTTTCTACAAACACGCAATTAAACCTTTCATATCTCATAAGCTTTGAAATGCCGTGGCGTAGTGGATACGGTGTCCGCCTAGCGATCGGAAGGTCATGGGTTCGAACCCCACTGGGAGAGCTCATTTGATCCCCGTCAAAGACACCAAGTACTGGTTATAGTCCCAGGAAACGGACTCGAGGGCGTTTCTATAAGCCTACGGCTTTTGATGCAATCGAGCTTAAATAAATAGGTTTAAACTAGCGTTGAAATGTAGACCCGGCTTGAAAATAAATAATTAATCCAATAACGTTTTGTTAATATATAGACAGACAGACATATAGTTTATTTACGTCTCACTTTCGTACGTGTTATTACAGATACACATATTACAATATGGTAAAAATAAAAGACATGTATAAAACCAATCAGTATGAGTTATGAGAGACACACCTATAAATATATATATATACAACTGGAATGACATAAATGATGATAAAAACGCTGTAGAACATGACATGATAAAAATCATTTGTTTAAAATGTGACATAAAACAAAAACACACTAGTACAATAAGCATCACATATTTACAAATATTATCTATCTATACAAGGTATTTTGTCTGTTGACTTGTATATCATGACAAGCTTTGGCACTGTATTTAACGATTTCGTGATTATATAATATGTAACAGAATTTGTTTTCATCACTATACTCAGAGAAATCCGGATTTATTTCAAATATCTTTGTGAACAACTTTTCTCTAATATCTTCATAGAGATTACATGACATAAGAACATGATATTCGTCTTCCACTTGGTTTATACAGTTAAAACAAAAACGTTCATTTGGTACAATTCCCTGATATCGTCCAGTTCATATTTTAAGTGGTGCTACACCACAACGGAATTTAGCAAATGCACTTCTATGGGACATAGGTATAATATTATTATTAACATAAGACTCAGTGTTATATGTTTGCTTAAAAAGCGTGTATGTTCTTAGTTTATTTCCTCCTCTGCCATGGGCAGCTTGTTCTCTGTTTATATTATTTAACCAAACAGCCTTATAATCGTTAAATAGATCATCAATACAGTTATTGGTTATATATTTGCGTTCAGATATCGAATAGCTATAACTGATGTCCAGCGGTACTTTCATAATATCTTGTGGTGCCAGTTCTTTGTGTAGTGACTTTTCATGTAAGACCATTTAAACACTTTGTAGTTGATACGGTTATTGTCCATACTATTTAACCGGAATCAGTTAGTGAGAACCGACTTCCACTGCCGTGCATATGGGGGGAGCCAACCCATATCTCCAGTTTTTTCCCGCGTTAGGTGTATATTTTCCCACTCCGAGGTAGAAACGGCACGCTCTATGATGGACGGCATTGATAGAGGCATAGTCCTCTGGGTTCCCCATATTGCTGCCCCATTATAGTTGGCCACACTATACTGTCGTACAGTTTCGTAAAGATATTATATGGCATTCCACCATTCAAGTGATTTGAACTTTGATATAAGCAGTCCTAAGGCTCGAGTCGCCGACTAAGCGATTTACTTGGCCGTTACACTATAGTCTAAACATTCTGACAAAACAAGTCCGAGATATCGATATTTCGAAAATGCATTATTTTACTTTTGTTTGTATTGATAGTCATTTTATTGGAGGTACACCACGATCCTAAGATATCAAGGAGAATCTGTATGTCACTCTCAGTCTCAGCAATGAGTACTTGGTCGTCAGCGTAAAGTAAGTGCATTATAATTATTTCTTCTATATGAACGCCTATTCCTGACTGGTTAAGGCGCAGGCTAAGGTCATTGAGAAAGAAATTAAACAATGTAGATGGCAATAAACATCCTTGTTTTAAACCGATATTTTGGCCAAACCAGTCGGTTCTATACGAGTTGACATTTACAGCACATTTCACATTTTCGTACAAAGATTGAATAGCATTGAGTAGTTTCCCTTGAATCCCGTGTTTTTCTAGTTTTGACCACAGAATGCGCCTCGGGATCCGGTCATATTCCTTAGAATAGTCCACGCAGGCTACGAAGGTTGATTGCCTTTTTCTTTTTACGACATTCAATAATATCAGTCAATGTTGATAACTGGTCTATTGTTCTTCGTTTACGTCGAAAACCGTTTTGTTCGTCGGCGAAAACGTTATAATCTTCGGCCCACTTCTTAAGTTTTTTATTTATCACCGCACAATATGCTTTGTAAATCGATCCCATTACTGCAATACCCCGGTAATGGGTTGGGTTTCTTTTGTAAGAACAGAACAGAACAGAACAGATATTTTATTTGATGTGTACATAGTACATCATCATATATACATATTATTATATAACAATTTATAACATCACGTATATCAGTATAACATATATACACGGATTAATGGACATTTCAATATAACATAACACAGCATGTAAAGAGGATGATCAGTTTTCGTTAACATTTATAATTTCGTTTCTAATTTCCAAGCTTTCTTTAATATATTTTGCAAATTTAATCAATACAGATTTGTTTTCAGTTTGCAATAGCTCAATAAATTTGAACATTGATGGTCGTACATAATAATGTTTCTTAATATATTTCTTACGCATATTGCTAAAACAAGGGCAAATAAGAGTGAAATGGTACTCGTCTTCAATATCAAGGGAATTACAACATTGACAGTATCGCNGTTTTTTTTCTGCTAGCGAGTGCTTAATCCGCGGAGGTGGAAAGCGAGGGGAACTCGCTAAAACGCTTGGCGTTTCGCCGAGTTCGCTTATACCCGCGGCGTGTATTACTTTAGCCTAGTCGGTAAATGCAGACAATTTCCGTTCTTATCAGGGACCGCCGCGCAACACCGCGGTATCAGTGTGCTACTGGGCATGCCAAAAAAATAAAATAAAAAATAAAATCCAGTAATAATCCAACAAGACACCATTATTTAAGATGAATGTGTTTCGAATTTCGTAAACACGCGGACGCCATTATTAGTAACTGTACGGAAAGTTGGGAAATCGGCCTTTATCGGAAAATCCGAGATAGATTTATTTGTCGTGTCAAAGCTTAGACCCAGTTATTACGGCCATTCAGGACTCAACTTCCGTAAAAAACGTGTTCAATTAACCGTTAAACTCCACCTCCGTTCCCTGCTAAAGATTCGAAAGGAGGAGCTAAGCACGTGCAGTTACATACTTCGACGGTTATAAACACCTGATTGGTGTAGCGTGTTGATTGCCAAACAAAGCAAGCCAATTTTGTCGGCGAGAACGGTGGGCTTTATGCCTTCAGACAGGAAGCGGTTTTCCTTAGATGACGTCAAACTGTCAATTCACACATATTGCGAATTGTTGCAAGACTTTTAATAGTGTCCTCGGTCATTTGTTTACATGATCAGTATAGAAAAAACACCTGCTAACATGAAAACTTTGGATTAAATTATCAAAATAAAAACAATGTTGCAAACTGTAATTATATTAATTGGTAAGTATCAGTTAAAAGACAATGTTTTGTTTGTCGTAAATCAACGAGTTTTCTATACAACAATTACATGTAGTTTCTGAAAATGTAATTCTGCTACAAATATATTTCTGTGTCCCCAGATTTTTCCCTTTTGTCCCCACTTTTTAACTCTAAAGGGTCCTTGTCCCCAACAGTAAAGATTCACGGCAGAACACTGCCGATGGCCAAAATCGCCTTTGGCTATTACAATTCCTGGTTGGCGATCAAAAATAAGATTTTCATGAAATTGTAAAACCTGTTATTCTGCTGTGTTCTTCACAGATATACATTCTCTTAAATATCGCGATACAGTATTGCCGTATCGCCATATATCGCGATACGCTCACGGTGTATCGTGACAGCCCTAATCACTAAGCATTGCCATTAATAATAACTTGTATGCCTGGATCTTCCCATCAATGATCAGTCCGGCTGGTTAATGAGTCAGCTTTAAATAACCCTCTAGAAATGGCATACAGTTGAACTTTTACCTTTTTTTAGGGGTGTTACTTGATTTGCTGTTTATAAACGATGATTTGCATGATTTACGGTTTTCAGTATAAAGGAAAGTAGGAAATGTTTACTGACGGGACGTCTGGTCTGGTGTTGTGATTATTTAAAACACACAAAACATAATTGTATGTCTATTTTAGGGTTTAAAAAGGTGTTTTTTAGTCCCTTATTTGTGAAACATTGGAAAAATATTTTAACAACATGGACAAAAGTTTATAATTTCCATTCAAAAACTATGGAACAATCAGATGGACGTAGTTACAAACCTTAGCAACCAATCAGCAAGGCCGGACCAATGAGATACATTGAACATGACAAAGAGAATAACAGGTTACTGCCCTATCATTGAGTTACATATCAGGTGAGACATGAAACCAAAAAATGGTAATTCATGTCAAGCCAGGTTTTATTTTTGCCAATCCATTATATTACATAATGATGGACAGTAACCAGTTTTTCTGTTTATCATACCTTTATGGCCTTATTTTTAAAGCAATAATAAAATACAATCGCAACGACTATTTTTGGCAGGAATGAATATGTTTTTTGATGTTTTATATGTTAATCATGACGTCTTGAGCACTCGGGATTTATATTTGTTTTAGTCAGTGAAATATCAATAGTTTACAATTATATCAGATGAAAACATTGTGTTTTAACAAAGAATGCATTTCATGTTATTGAGTTAATTGTCATAAAGATACAATGATCAATGGTGGTCATCTACATTTTATTGTCTCATTCAGATTCCTTGATAAGATACAACCATGGACAGCAAACATCGCAGAGACAGCTCTGATTCCGACGATCATCACGAGAAAAAGAAACATAAAAAGTCGAAGAAAAGCAGCAAACAAAAGCACAAATCAAAAGACAGGGACAAGTATAGGGATGATAACGAAAAAAAATTAACTGCTGAAACAGAGGAGCGTGAATCGGACAATGAAGCATCACTGTCTGCCATTGAAAAATTTAACATGTTTAAAAAGCAGCGAGAGGCTCTTAAGAAAAATGAGGGGCAAGTTGTTGATGATTTATTTAAAGAGTTTATAGCATCTAAAATGAAACAAATAGAGAATGAAAGTGCAGACAGGGAGAGAAAGAAGCCCAAGCTGTCTGCAGAAGATAAGCTTAATGATGAAATGAGCAGATTTTTGGACGCAGAAATTAGTAATATTCCAGCGCAATCCATTAAGCTGGAAGAAAATATGGAAACTAAAGAAGATTTTAGTAAAGAGAATACGGTCAAAAGTGTGAACACAAAAAGTGCAAATGCTGGTTATACTTCCAATAGTGAAACTAAAAAAATTCCTGCATTAGTTGACTATGTATCAGATATTGATCTCCCAAAAGGAATTTCTGAAGTATTTAACCCTGCTCAAAAGTCTAGTCAGGCTAGTTTGCTGAATACAGTTAAGCAAGAGCCAAAATACAGCGGTGTTTCTCTTAACCATTCAACAGATCCATCCAATACAATTTGCTCTAAAATGTCCGAGGCAGAGAGCAATCTTCCAGTATTTGGGCCCATGTTGCCCCCAACCATTCCTGAGCCAGATTCGAAACAAGATAATAAAGCAGATGTGAAGAAGCCAAAACTCGGTTTTAAAAACTTTGGTATAAAACTAACAGCAACAAGTGCTGAGCTTATTCAGTCTGGCGAAATTATCAAGAAGGGAAAGCGTCTTGAAGATGGTAGGTTTCTTTCGTCTCGGAACAAAATTGATGTTTACAGTAATATTTTTATTAATATTATTTTAGCAATAATTATTTATTTATCCTGGCTATAATTCTATCATATTGATTTTGGATATTTTTACCTGTTTCTATGTATTATTTAATCATTCACAAGTGTTACGTTGACTGATGGTTCCTTTTGTGTTTTTAAATGCCCACTATGATTGCAAATACACCCTTAACAAGTTAACTCATGGATGTGATAGGACTCCATCCCCCCTCTCATCTTAACCCTTTAAGCGCTGGAACCGAATTTTAAAGG
>VMBQ01001536.1:0-23146 GCA_007657795.1 Dreissena rostriformis
GCCCCCATAGCAGGATTCATAATAAATTCCTAGATATTATCATTACGCCCAGAAACAAAACAAAATGTTTTAACTCAATCTATCATCTTGACATATCCGCCTATAAAAACCCATTTGCTTTTCATTAAAATTGACAAATACAAGTTTGTTATAATCTCGCAGTCGTATTCCGAGTATATTTCTATTTCAGCGTTTTCTCCCTCGAGACTTAATAGCTATTGAGACCTATCACAAATTGATGTTTACGAAAACACTTTACAGACCATAAAGCATGTCACCAGTTGCGATACGGATCTGTTTATGGGCTAAAAGTTATTTGTTCCTTGATGGAACAATGTGTTCACCGCAATTGATCGAGCGATTCTGTTCAAGCAATTGTGACAAATGTTATTTAATACAATTAACGTAACTGGAGAAGCCTTTTTAAACGCAATGCCTTGCTATTCAGTAATTCTAGCAGTCATCAAATTAACATGTTCCAGTCATGGCAAAGAATTTCTACTGAATTTATCACAAAAAGTTTTTGCACCAGTTCATTTAATGGCTTCACCACATTCAAATTGCATTTAACATCAAAAGGACAAAATGAAATATTAACTTCAGTACAGATTTTTAATTACCAGTCGAAAACAAGCAGGCAACTAGCATTTAAAATAAATTTATTCAAATAATTTTCACACGAGCGAGCCTAATCCTAGTTAACACTGAAACAAACAAATTCAAACGAGTTTATAGCTGCGTAATAAAAGCATTAATTGTTCTTTCACGCTCCAAGCCCGTCTTAGAAGCCGAGAGAACACGGAGGATTGGTTTCCTAAAATAATCTTACAAGTGTGTGGCTTGATTTATTGAATCCATAAAATTTCTACAATACTTCGGAGCATTGCCCAACGAAAGTTTTGTGGAAAATCAATGTCATTTTATCATGGCATAGCAGGCTCAGCACTATTTTCAAATTGAGACAATTGGGATCATCTTTGTACATTTCTCATTAACAGCTAGGCAGGCCTTCCAGGAATTCAATTTGAAATTCACTGATTGAAAGAGATGAATTTCTAGGCTAATAATGGAGTTTAAATCCATTTTGATATTATTTTAATCCCCGAAAAAGCTTCTTTTACAAAATCTGTATGAAATGCGAAGTGCCAGCATTCAAGAAATAGAGTGTCATCTCATCACAAAAAAATGCTTTGTGCGGCATAGTTTTCACTAATTTAGTGTTTAGCACAAACTGTTCAGTAGGGAGGTCTTGTCAATTCATGTGACTAAATTTATCTTCAGTGACTAAAAACTTTTAAATAACAAGACTATTGCCAAGCAATAATGTCCCCTACCGGCTCCGCCATTGTCAGATTTAAAAAAAAAAAATGTTGCCAAAGCAACCAGAATTTTTGATGTAGGAACAAAATGAAATGACGTGCAAAATGTCCATATTGCTATATCCATGTTTCAAGTTTCATGAAAAAATACGAAGAACTTTTTAAGTTATCACAGGATCCAGAATGACAGACTGACAGACAGACAGACAGACAGACTGACTGACAGACAGACCGACAGACCATAAGTCCCATAAGTCCCCTCCGGTGAAACCAGTAGGGGACAAAAAAATATCAAGGTATAACGGTCCTATTCCCCAGTGCCGATTGCATTGAACAAAATGAACAAATACATGTATTCTTTTAAGTTCTAGTCAATAATTCTGATTGCATAATTCATTGACATGCTATGCAAAACAGTTGCAAAGAACTGCCATGCAAAACCATCCGTTTCATTGTATTAATAATTACAAAGACCATTAGTTAAATGGAAAACATGAGCAAGCCATGTTAAATCAATTTAGATCTGTGAATTTGCATACAGATCACTTCTGAACGACTATCAACGAGACGAATTTGAACAGCCACCATGAAGATTACAGATAGTATTGTCAATCAACAACTTTGTATTCTAAATGAGTATTTTATTATCTGAAAATAATAATTTCACCGCAAATGTCAATGTTATTTTCAGGATGGATGATTTACTATTTCTCGTTGATTACAACAAGCGTAGTAATTCAAGCACCACAATAATTCCAATTTTCTAAGACAATTACATCAGAACCATCTCGGAAATGTGATTAAAGCCCCTGTTCTGATGTGTTTATGTCATAATTTCCAGAAAGCATGAAATAATTCAAGAATTATTCAATAGATCAGGAGACTGAATATTAATATTTCAAAAACCATCGAGACTAACTTTGGTTGCTACTTTTATCTGAATATGACAAGAGATGTGTAATTATGATAGGAATTAATTCATACAACTCTCCAGTAATTATTACTCGGCAATGAAATATGGATTGTGCGCTACATTATGGTCACATATTGCGAGAAACGGAACATGAAAAAGTAATTGTGATTTCATTATTAGAGATACTAATTGACATGGAACAATAACTTCTCTCAATAAAAAAACATGATGTCATAAAGAGAAGCAGTATTTGGGTCAACTGAACGATAAAACAAATTTTCTTCAGACACAAAAACACAACATAACAATTTCCACATCATTTGTGGTAGGAAATAACGCATTCAAACTGGTTTTATATGTGTGCATTTAATTTTCAGTAATATGCACAATTTTGATTCCCCATGAATGCAGAACTAGCATGACTAAATGTGTGAGCCCCTTTATTAACATACAAAAATATACTAATCTTATTTATTATATGTGATGCAATTTTATTGTGTTACCATAAGTGGAATCACATAAAGGTGCAAATTTATGTTCAAACAGATAATTGTTAACGTGTGATAGCATAAGCAAACAAGGGACAAAATTGTCACAAAACCAGGTTTTCAATTTCAAACAGCTTCTCTGCTGACTTTGAACTCAAAGTGTGACCTTGACCTTGGAGATATCAACGTAATTATTTCGCGCGACACACCGTCCAATGATGGTGAACAAATGTGCTAAATGATTTTAAAATATGACAATAAATGACATAGTTATGGCCCGGACAAGCTCATTTATGGCCATTTTTTACCTTTGAACTCAAAGTTTGACCTTGACCTTGGAGATATCGACGTAATTATTTCGCGCGACACACCGTCCAATGATGGTGAACAAATGTGCTAAATGATTTTAAAATATGACAATAAATGACATAGTTATGGCCCGGACAAGCTCATTTATGGCCATTTTTGACCTTTGAACTCAAAGTGTGACCTTGACCTTGGAGATATCGACGTAATTATTTCGCGCGACACACCGTCCACCGTCTTCAGAAAACCTGGTTAAAAACTAAGCAAAAAATCATTAAATTGTAAACAATTGGAACGCTGGATTAAGTCATGATATGCTTATAAGAAATAAATAAAATCAATAAAAGTTGTCCATTTTTAATTTCAGTAAAATGTTTGCATCATATAAAGATATGAATAACAAATCTACGGACATTTCAAGGAAGGCTTTGGATATACTCACCAAAAACCCATAACTGGCTCCAACTGCCTATGCCAACAATGGTCTCAGCAGCCACTTTCACAATGTAGTCCTTATCTGGGTGGAGGTTGTCAATGATGGCGTTGTTTGTTCGGCCGCTTGTCGCTGTGGAGCGGTTGTCTGTATTGTCAGTGCTGACACAGGACACCTAGAAGATGGGAAAATGTAGCCATTCGTATACACTGTGGCAAAATTATTTTGAATTTTTGAACCAAGACTGTAACAGAGCAAAAGTTCTGATTTTTCATACTGACAACAAATATTGCTACAGTTAAATCTAAATTATGAGCAATGAAATGTTAATGACCAATCATGCAAAAAAAAATTGAAAGAACAGACTTACAAGGTAGAAAGACGTTTTTAATTTAGATATGTAACAATAAAATAATGAAACACGTTGATTGTTATACTTGTATATCTAGATTTAAGTTATAATATTTAAAAATTACCTACCTTGTATGCAATGATTGAGTTGTCTCCCCTTCGAGATGATGGTGGCGACCAAACAACAGAGATGCTTTTATCGCCATGTTTACGGATGACAACATTTTCTGGTGCTCCAGATAAAACTAAAATACAGACAAGAAAAAAACATCACTTATAGTGCAATATAACTTCAAAATTTTGACTTAATATATCAGTTTAAAACACAAATTGTGGGAAAATAAAAGCATAATTGCACTTCAAAAAATCTAAAAACAATTAAGATAAATATACTTTACTATGGGGCAGAATGCAGCCATCATTCGGGTAAAGTCATAAAAAACAGATCCAATTACTATGTAAATGATTCAAACATATCCTTAACTTAAAATATTTACAAATGAGAAAGTTTGTAACGTTTAGGCATTGATGCTAAATGAAAAGAAGTTTTGCACACCTGCACTTCATGTTAATGACATACATGAGGTCTGAAATCAATTGCTTGAGAAATGTTGGGCTCCACAAACGTATAACATTAATGTGTACAGATCGACAAACTGACAAACAAATCGACCACCCTGATTCCAATACACACCCTCTCAAACTAAGTTTGAAGGGGTATAATTATTGTAAAAAGCGATTATGTCCTTACATGTCTGTTCCGTCTGCACTTTCACCGGGCTGCTATACCAGGACACAATGCTGCCGCAGTACGCTCGCACCCTCAACTCGTACCAGCTGTATGGGAGCAGCCCAGTGACCAGGTAACGCGTCACGGTGGGCGGAACCCGGACCATCTGGGCGTCACCGTACTCGAGCCGTCGAATGTCCAGGATGTGCTTGTACTCGATCTGGTAGCCGTCGATGATGTCCTCGCCTTGCTTGATCTACACACAGAGACACATGAGCCTCGTTCTGGGAATACTGGGATGATTGCATGTACGTAAAGTGTCGTCCCAGATAAGGCTGTGCAGTCGGCACAGGCGAATCAGGGACGGCACTATCCTCCTGAACTGGATTTTCTACTGTTAAATTTTAAACAGACTTTCTTTGAACAAAAGTTTTCATAAAAGCCGAAAGTGACGTCCATGATAAGCCTGTGCAAACTGCACAGGCTAATCTGGGATGACACTTTACGCACATGCATTAAGCCCAGTTTTCCCAGAAACAGAGACAAATACAAGTGAACTTACAGATGACCTGATAATCAGAGTTGATTAGCAATTGAGGCTTGAATGTGAGACTAGTGTATCTGACATAGTTTCATTTTCAACACACGCTGAGTGAATATATGTGTTCAGCTAATAATAGAAAGCAAGAAATTAATTGTATAAAGGACATAGTTTTGTAAAAAAAAAATATCTCGTAACTGTCAATAGTGTTTGTTGGACATTATTCTAAGCGAACAGGTTTGGTAATCCAATTGCATTTTGTAAATTCCTTGAGAATGAAGAAGGGATCAATGTTCTTAACCTGGNTACGGTCGCACATATGCTCATAGCTACTATGTGTGTAAGTTTCAAGGTTCTTGTGCTAATAGTGTAGGAGGAGATATTGGTCAGGATGGACGGACAGACGGCAGACGGACGGCGGAGATCACCACAATATCCCCACCTTTTTTTTAAAAGTGTGGGGATAAAAATAATTCAGCATCCTTTGACAGTGAATGGGAATTGTTCCATATTATTATATAACAAACTTAGCATTTAATTTTAATGATAATAGTAGTTCTTTACAACTTTATACAAGAATTTACAGATACTAGTTTGCTTATTACAATGTAAACAAACTTTAAATATGTATACATACTGGAAAATATCATTTCCTAACTGTTTTTCCAACTCAAAATAACATGCAACTGTCATATACTTACATTGTCACCCTGATTGTATGATGTACATGTATATGATATCCTGTCGTTTTAAAATGAAGCCTTCTTGTCAGTTTGCACTAAGTTTGTAAACTTCAAATTCTGTTGACAGGAAGCTTATTTTTCTTGTCATGATCTTTATGTAATCTCCAATATTTCCACCCTTATGAGTTTAATACATACATGAAATGCATATTTTGTAGAAAAGTTCAATTAAAAAAAACAAAAGCATGTGTCAAAACATTATGCATAAGCATATGTTTTTTGTAGAATAGTTCAATTAAAAATCGAAAACATGTACCAAAACATTATGCATTAGCTTTAAATTCTGTGTATTATGCTTAAGTCTGTCTTTCTTGTTTGATAAATGTAGGGACTTTTCCACTTCACTATGCTCATTGCTCCTTTGTATGACATTGTCTATAATTATGTAGTTAACATAGGACTTTAGATATGTTGCATATGTATTTGTATATGTATTTGTTTGCAGTCTTGTAAAAAAATGTGTTGGAAAAAATACTTCACAAATTCAAAAAAGGCCCCTTAACAAATACAAACTAGAATTCATTTCACACACACAGCACAAAACTCTTTTCTACAGTTACAATTTTCAGTTGCAGTGATGTCCCTTATCAAGGAACATAAATAACAAAAGGATCACTTTTGTAAATGTTGTCGCTTCTACTTCTAAAGCCACACAAACGTGTTGTATATTTTCTACGTCTTTGCCCACGATTTATCCGTACAAGCACAAACACCAGCTATTTGCACAACTTTATTATTGTCTACTGCTTTACGTTTGTCTTTTATTCATTCCAACATGGTCATAATCGTCACCGTCTGTATTTAGTCTGTTGTACGTATTTTCTGAAAATACCGCGCCCAAACCCTTGCTGGTGAAATCAAAGTCGTTGTTCACCACTTCCAAATGTGTGTCATCAATGTCCTCATATTCATCAGTTTTGGCCTTCGAACCATGAGTATCATCATCGCCGATTTTGATAGGATCTTTATTTGATCCTGATGAGTCACCGGCATCGACGGCTGGTTTCTCCAATTTAAAGTAATGATTCACTTCATCCGGTGGAGATTCATTAACATGCACACTAGCACCTTGTTTTTCTAAAACAAAATACGGATGCTTTTCGTCACTGGGCCCATCATTTCGGTTCCCCAATTCTAACCGATGTGCTTCTACAACAAAGTAATTGTGTTCCTCAACTGAACCAGGTTTAAGAGGGACACCTTGAATCACGCCTTCTTTCTCAAACACGAAATTGGACTTTGCTGCAGCAAAGTTTCCTTGTACATCTGGCTTATTCGCTCTTGTAAAGTCGTCTTTATTAGTGTCCCCACCAACGCCATTATTGCCCTTGAAGACGCCACCTTTGCTAGGTAGGACAGCGGCTGAAGTGGTGTCATCACTTATCCCGATATACTCATAGTGATCACGAGGTTGCAACTCAGATTCTATCTGCGCCTCCTGGGTCATGCCGCCCCTGTTTTGATGTCCTGAGCTCTCCGTAGTTTTGAAACATGCGTGTCCCCTATAAAACAAAAATTTAATTAACAGCGAAAATAACGTCTAGTTAAAAAAGACTCGTTCATGCAGATGTACAGTAACGTAAATATGTCAATTATAAGTGTGTGAGTCGTTCTTAACGCGAAACTCTTACGTGATACAAACTTATATTCATTTTAAAAAAAACTAACGCAATTTTCTTTAAAAAACTAACATAAAAGTTCACTAACCGGAGAAAATATTATTAACATAAATGTATCACTTCAGTTGCACAAATATGTATCAAATCTTATGAGAATCAAAATAATGTTCCAATAAGCGCTATATATCGGTCAATAAACAGCAATTTGTCATTTTGATGCAAAGCTATTAAAGAACTCGACAACACTCCTGGTTTAATTCCAACGCAGCAGAACTTCAAATATTGGTTTACTGACGGATAGGCTGCGTAATAAAATACTATTCCTGAATTAATATGTTTATAGTATAAAACCTTTTTTTTAAATAATCCTTTTACCAGTCTAGCTTTTAAAATTCACATAATACGACAAATTGATGCAAACCACAAAACACATACACACATCAATAATAAATCTCTTACATGTTCCTTAGAATAATCACAATGACAACAGCGGAAATCACAAAAAAGACCGCAACGACGACTCCAACCACCATTATTGCTGTTGATCCTGAAATGTGATACCTTACTGAATTTATATTGCTACATGTTGATAAAATAGATAATATGTTGTATTACAATCAATGAATGCCATCACATAAATATAACTAACAATTTCTTTGCTTCGAAAGAACTTGTAAGTCTACGAAGGTAGTTTTGTTCGCTACGATGATAAGTTTCTTTGTTACGGATATCATTTATATTGCTGAGATTCAAATGTTACTTCAACCCATTTATTCCTAGTGGACTCTCCCATCCTTCTAAATTTGATCAATTTATTTCTAAAATAAGGGATGTCTAGTATATTTATTTCTATATTTAGAATATTTCTTACAGAAATAACTTAAAGCAAACAGCGCAGACCCTGATAAAACGCCGCATCATGCGGCGTATCATCTGGGTCTACGCTGTTTGCCAATGCATTGTTTTTAGACGCTAGGCATAAATGGGTTTACAAAGATTACCAAAATAACTGACCGGGAGACACTTTGTGATAAACACATATTTGCAGACATATAATTTTGCCAATACATTCATATATATAATATATGAGTTGAAAATGACCTTTCTTTTGAGAATTATTTCCCTCACTTTGAGCTGCTGGCATTGTAGTTGAAGGTGAATTTTGGGTGGTGTCGGAATCAGTATTCGGTAGAGACGTTTGCATCATTGAAGACGTCGCTTCTGTTGTTGACACCGCTTCTATTGTAGACTTCGTTTCTATTGTAGACGTCGCTTCTGTTGTAGACACTGCGTCCGATGTAGACACCGCTGCTGTTGTAGTCACCTCTATATCTGTGTAGGTAAGGTAAATACGGACAGCTTTAATACAATTATATATGAACAGTTCATGCGCTTGAAGTAAGGGGTGCGTATGCTAGACGCAATCTTTTCACTTTCCATATGTATGTGTATATTGAACAGAACAGAACAGAACATTGTTCAAAACCATAATATTTCACACACTTTTGGAAAAATGAAATTGTCACATTTCAAGAGTGACAAACCTATCACGAGGTATGCGGGGGAACACCCAAGAATAATGTGAAGATTAAGATATAGCGGAGATCATGTTTCTACGGCCTTTAAACGAAGGAAATAAGCATATTAGGGATATTTAAACTTTAGTATCTTGGTTAAGTCACTTCTAACGCAGCACTTACATTTTTTATTAATTTTCGATTGTTCATCAACGGAATGAGTCAATATTTGTAATATAAACGAATAAAATATTCCTAAATGCATCCTTTAAATTGTTCTGAATATGATAGAACTTCGCTGACTCATACTTAACCAAGCAGTATCACCATTAAATAAAAAAGTAACAAAATGTAGCAATCTAACAATATTTTCACCCAGAGAATATTGTAACAGTTAATCTCAATAGAACATGCACTAAATACGTATCTATTCCTGGTAGCTCAGTATCATTGAGGTCGTTTCATTGCTATATTGACCGATTGACACATTTATTACACCGATAACCCATTATATCAGCTGAATACGGTGGCTTCCCCCCTCCGTTAATTACTGCACCGCTCTTATTTTTCACTGCTCTCCTCTTTTATTTAGTTTTGCACTCCTAATGTTTTTTATCGCGTTCCCTCGACTGAGTAAGTTGTTCCCATGACATAGCTTACTCGTTCCCACGAGTTAGTTAGTCGTTCCCTCGAGATAGAAAAAGAGGAGTGCAATTTAAAAAAAGGGAGGAGTGAATGTCACCTCTACGCCACCGTAGCTGAATGCCGATGGAATGTTTTCCTATTTTTTAAGGATAAAAAGGGCGAGGTAATGTTTTACGCCATGTTCAACTCGTCACAAAAAAAGTGAAATAATATTTGGAAGGATTAATTTTGCTTGGAGAGCAAACTTTCACGATATGGGATATGATACTTGTGTAATTAATATGTTCCACGATCGGTACGAGTTTGTGTTCAACTACATAACTTTTTTTACGATCGACCAATTTGCAATCGTCTAATTGTACACCCGAGCTTTTTGAGCAAATGTTATTAATTTATTTTTTTCGATCACATTGCCGTAAGGAAAGATTAATATTCAACATAAAATAACTATTGTTCGCATACTTTCATGTGCACGTGCACCATGAGGAAATCATTTAATGATTACCATATGTAGTCAAGCAGCATCATTGATGAGTGATCATACAGAGGAAACCATAACCAAATGTAGTCAAGCAGCATCATTGATGAGTGATCATACAGAGAAAACCATAACCATATGTAGTCAAGCAGCATCATTGATGAGTGATCATACAGAGGAAACCATTACCAAATGTAGTCAAGCAGCATCATTGATGAGTGATCATACAGAGAAAACCATTACCAAATGTAGTCAAGCAGCATCATTGATAAGTGATCATACAGAGAAAACCATTACCAAATGTAGTCAAGCAGCATCATTGATGAGTGATCATACCGAGGAAACCATTACCATATGTAGTCAAGCAGCATCATTGATGAGTGATCATACAGAGAAAACCATTACCATATGTAGTCAAGCAGTATGATTGATGAGTGATCACTATAGGTAGTCAAGCAGCATCATTGATGAGTGATTACATAAGTAGTCAAGCAGCATCATTGATTGGTGATCACCATAGGTAGTCAAGCAGCATCATTGATGAGTGATCACCATAGGTAGTCAAGCAGAATCATTGATGAGTGATCATCATAGGTAGTTAAGCAGCATCATTGATGAGTGATCACCATAGGTAGTCAAGCAGCATCATTGATGAGTGATCACCATAGGTAGTCAAGCAGCATCATTGATGAGTGATCATACAGAGGAAACCATAACCAAATGTAGTCAAGCAGCATCATTGATGAGTGATCATACAGAGAAAACCATAACCATATGTAGTCAAGCAGCATCATTGATGAGTGATCATACAGAGGAAACCATAACCAAATGTAGTCAAGCAGCATCATTGATGAGTGATCATACAGAGAAAACCATAACCATATGTAGTCAAGCAGCATCATTGATGAGTGATCATACAGAGGAAACCATAACCAAATGTAGTCAAGCAGCATCATTGATGAGTGATCATACAGAGAAAACCATAACCATATGTAGTCAAGCAGCATCATTGATGAGTGATCATACAGAGGAAACCATAACCAAATGTAGTCAAGCAGCATCATTGATGAGTGATCATACAGAGAAAACCATAACCATATGTAGTCAAGCAGCATCATTGATGAGTGATCATACAGAGGAAACCATAACCAAATGTAGTCAAGCAGCATCATTGATGAGTGATCATACAGAGAAAACCATAACCATATGTAGTCAAGCAGCATCATTGATGAGTGATCATACAGAGGAAACCATAACCAAATGTAGTCAAGCAGCATCATTGATGAGTGATCATACAGAGAAAACCATAACCATATGTAGTCAAGCAGCATCATTGATGAGTGATCATACAGAGGAAACCATAACCAAATGTAGTCAAGCAGCATCATTGATGAGTGATCATACAGAGAAAACCATAACCATATGTAGTCAAGCAGCATCATTGATGAGTGATCATACAGAGGAAACCATAACCAAATGTAGTCAAGCAGCATCATTGATGAGTGATCATACAGAGAAAACCATAACCATATGTAGTCAAGCAGCATCATTGATGAGTGATCATACAGAGGAAACCATAACCAAATGTAGTCAAGCAGCATCATTGATGAGTGATCATACAGAGAAAACCATAACCATATGTAGTCAAGCAGCATCATTGATGAGTGATCATACAGAGGAAACCATAACCAAATGTAGTCAAGCAGCATCATTGATGAGTGATCATACAGAGAAAACCATAACCATATGTAGTCAAGCAGCATCATTGATGAGTGATCATACAGAGGAAACCATAACCAAATGTAGTCAAGCAGCATCATTGATGAGTGATCATACAGAGAAAACCATAACCATATGTAGTCAAGCAGCATCATTGATGAGTGATCATACAGAGGAAACCATAACCAAATGTAGTCAAGCAGCATCATTGATGAGTGATCATACAGAGAAAACCATAACCATATGTAGTCAAGCAGCATCATTGATGAGTGATCATACAGAGGAAACCATAACCAAATGTAGTCAAGCAGCATCATTGATGAGTGATCATACAGAGAAAACCATAACCATATGTAGTCAAGCAGCATCATTGATGAGTGATCATACAGAGGAAACCATAACCAAATGTAGTCAAGCAGCATCATTGATGAGTGATCATACAGAGAAAACCATAACCATATGTAGTCAAGCAGCATCATTGATGAGTGATCATACAGAGGAAACCATAACCAAATGTAGTCAAGCAGCATCATTGATGAGTGATCATACAGAGAAAACCATAACCATATGTAGTCAAGCAGCATCATTGATGAGTGATCATACAGAGGAAACCATAACCAAATGTAGTCAAGCAGCATCATTGATGAGTGATCATACAGAGAAAACCATAACCATATGTAGTCAAGCAGCATCATTGATGAGTGATCATACAGAGGAAACCATAACCAAATGTAGTCAAGCAGCATCATTGATGAGTGATCATACAGAGAAAACCATAACCATATGTAGTCAAGCAGCATCATTGATGAGTGATCATACAGAGGAAACCATAACCAAATGTAGTCAAGCAGCATCATTGATGAGTGATCATACAGAGAAAACCATAACCATATGTAGTCAAGCAGCATCATTGATGAGTGATCATACAGAGGAAACCATAACCAAATGTAGTCAAGCAGCATCATTGATGAGTGATCATACAGAGAAAACCATAACCATATGTAGTCAAGCAGCATCATTGATGAGTGATCATACAGAGGAAACCATAACCAAATGTAGTCAAGCAGCATCATTGATGAGTGATCATACAGAGAAAACCATAACCATATGTAGTCAAGCAGCATCATTGATGAGTGATCATACAGAGGAAACCATAACCAAATGTAGTCAAGCAGCATCATTGATGAGTGATCATACAGAGAAAACCATAACCATATGTAGTCAAGCAGCATCATTGATGAGTGATCATACAGAGGAAACCATAACCAAATGTAGTCAAGCAGCATCATTGATGAGTGATCATACAGAGAAAACCATAACCATATGTAGTCAAGCAGCATCATTGATGAGTGATCATACAGAGGAAACCATAACCAAATGTAGTCAAGCAGCATCATTGATGAGTGATCATACAGAGAAAACCATANGACTTTTTTTATCGAAAAATTCCATTAAAGCGGAAAGTTCAAAACTGATTAGTCCTGATTAACACTTGACACACATGCATAAAGACCCATTTTCCCAGACCGAGGCTCAATTATGTTGTTGCTGTGTGTCTTGTAATGACTATAGATGAAGCCATCCATCATGAAATATCATGTCAACATAATCTAAATACTGAATAACCTTTTTTACAATTTAATTAGAAAATATATATCTATTACATGGCATACTGGTTTAATAAATATAAGGATGAGACAAACATTACATAAACATCATCTGAAAACAAAATGATCCCTCTGGTCCTGTTCCTTGTGTATCCCACACATACTGCTTACGACTAGACATATGCAACTTTACCATGATCATACAATTGTTTTCAAAACAATCTATACACTGGTGCAATATAAGTTAAAAACCTACATATACATGTGAGATTGCATTACTGTTTGGTTATATGCAAATGCCTGCATGCACAATAAATAAACTGATTTATATTTGTTGACATATACTTCATCATGGTTATATACTTCGTGTAAAATTAATGGAATAAAACCACAAAGAAATGAATACCTTTCATTTTCTTTGCCAAACATTTTTTACACAAGTTAACTTCTTTCATGTAAAAGAAGTAATATATGGAAAACATTTTTGGTAGCAAATTATATTGTTGCTAGTGTTCACCTATTACTTATAAAAGACATAGAATAAGTGTGGAAAATCACAAAACCTCATTAAATGCTAGAATTCAGGGTCTTGGCTTAACAGAGATCTTATGACACTTTTTGGTTATGACTGAATATTCAGCTAACAACAAAAAGGCATTAAGAATCAGTATGGTCCTAAAATAAAGGGCATGTGAATAATAAAAGGAAATAAATACAATTGACCCTTGCTCTTGGCAAATGGGGTTTAATGCATGTTCCTAAAGTGTAGTCGCAGATTTACTTGTACCGTCCGCACAGGCTTATCAGGGAAGACACTTTCTGGTTTTATGAGATTTTTCATTTAAAGAAAGTATTTCAAAAAGAAAATCCAGTCTTAGCCGAAAGTGTTGTCCCATATAAGCATGTGTGGTTCACATAAGCTTATCTGGGACGACACTTCAGGCACACACATAGAGCCATTTTCCCCAGAACGCGGCTCAATTTGACTGAATACCAGGTCTACTTAACCTAGGCTGTTCCCTACAAACAAAACATTACTTATGTCTAAATGTCAGCAAAACAAAATAGAAAGGCAAAAAAAAAACTACACCATACGCAAGGAAGACGTAGTTATTTTGAAACAAATAAAACAAAGCAAAATGCAATTGTCATTTAGCAACATGCATGTACTCGCGGGTATTACCAATTGTAATATATAAACATGGTGTTGGCATAAAGTAAACTACAATTGTCATTAAGCAATATGTAATTGTCATTTTGCAACATGAATGGGTGGCGGATAAACCCTTCTATACATTTGCCTATGGTATTTCATTGAGACGACACTTACATGGAGTTTAATATTGTAGTTTTATGATACGAAATAGTATCTGCATTATCAACCTTTAAAACCTTATACATGAGAAAAAATGTCGTATGTAAGCCAAATGTTGTCGATAAGCAATTTAATAATACTAAATATGTCATTGCAGCATGCTGTAATGTCTTTGGGCAGGGCTGTACAACTTGTTATGATCAATGTGCACGGTAACATTATACTTGCTTCTGGAAATCCTAGAATAAACAACAACAAGTAATTCCGTGAGTGTGGATTTTGTATTAAGTGTTACGCAAACATTGTAAAGTCCCAGTTTCAAACACGACACAGAACAATAACTTTGCATAATTCTTATGATCATCTTATCGACCAATATACCGCAATGATACCGGTTGAATAATAGGGATTGGCGAGTATTAATAGCATAGTTTATTGTCATGTCACGTGGTAGCGTTAGATGCCTCTTGAGTAAATAGAGTAAATATACTTGCGAACATAAAGTTCATTCACCAGGGATGCTAAAATGTTAAGTGTTTAGACTTTAAACAAACCATACTCAGCTTAAAATTAGTTTGATGATCATCTTATCGACCAAAATACAAAACAAGAGGGTCATGATGGCCCTAGATTGCTCACCTGAACCTGAACATGTCATAACATGGTTGTTCAAGCTTTGACCTGGTGACCTAGATTTTGACCCCAAATGACCCAAATGTTAAACTTTGCCTAAATATTGCCCTAAGAAACTTCCTCCTAAAGTATCATCATTATTGAATCAAACATTATGGGCACTTGAGTGTTTACAAGGTTTTTGTAAGATTTGGACCTCGTGACCAAGATTTTGACCCCACATGCCATAAAGTCAAACTTTGCCTAAATATCATCAAGAAAAACATCCTGGTCAAGTATCATTATTATTGGACCAAAACCATGGCCTCTATTGTGTTTACAAGGTTTTTGTAAGATTAGACCAAATGAACTAGATTTTGTCCCCACATTACCAAACGTCAAACTTGGCATAGATATTGGCCTGACAAACATCCTGGTCAAGTTTCATCATTATTGAAACAAAACTCTTGTGTATGGAGTGTATACGTGGTTTTTGTAAGATTTGACCTGGTGACCTATATTTTGACCCCTCATGACCAAACATCAAACTTTGCTTACAAAAATAAATTTATGATCAAGATTCATAAAATCTGGAAAAAAAAATGTGACCTCTAGAGTGTTTACAAACCAAATGTGGACGGACGGGCGGACGACGGACAAAGACCGATCCTAAAACCTCAAGCAATTAGGTGAGCTAAAAAGTGTTTTTTTTTTAACCGATCTGAGCCATTTTCCACTTGTCCGAGATATCAACAAGAGGCCCATGAGGGCCTGAATCGCTCTACTGGCTGGAATGTCAATGGAATGGAATGGAAAGTCAACATGCAAGGGAATACTGAAAACACAAATCCTTTCATCCTTGCCAAATGAATTATCAGATGGCTTATATTTTATTTAATTTTAAATTAATAATTGCAACCAATTAAACAACCTACTTAAACGCCTCGGACCAATACAAATTCAAGGGGAGATAATTCTGGACTTTTTACTCTGATGTTACCCATTTTCAATAGGGTGCGAGTCCTCATTAATATAAAGACACTGAACAAGTTTGAAAAGAATCGGACGAAAACTGTGGACTTTATCGCGTAAACAAGAAAAAAGTTAACGGACACACACACACACGGACGGACGGACGGACGACGGAAACCATGCCATCACATAAGCTCTTCAGGCCTTCGGCCAGTAGAGCTAATAACACCAATGTCTTGACTAAGTTTCACGATGATTAGGCAAAAAATGGGACTTCTAGAGTGTTCTCAAGGTTTCTCTATAATTATATAAGGAAAACTGCCCCTCCCCACTGGCGGCAATGTTTTTTGACCGATCGGGACCATTTTCGAACTCATCTGAGATATAAATAAAATCAATGTTTTCACCAAGTTTCATGATGATTGGGCAAAAAATGTGACTTCTGGAGTGTTCACAAGCTTTTTTTTATATATAAATATAAGGAAAATGCGCGCCCCCCCCTGGCAGCCATGTTTTTCAACTGACCGAAACCATTTTCAAACTCAACTCTCGTATCTAGGAAACAAATGTTCTGCCAAATTTCATGAATATTTTGCCAAAAATGTGACTTCTAGAGTGTTAACATGTTTTCACTCTATACATATAGAGAAAACTGCCCCGCCCACTGGCGGCCATGTTTTTTCACCGATCTGGACCATTTTCAAACTCGTCCGAGATATCAATAAAACCAATGTTTTGACCAAGTTTCATGATGATTGGGCAAAACATATTACTTCTTGACTATTCACAAGCCTTGTTTACGATATAAATATAAGAAAAAAACTGCCCCGTCCCCCTGGCAGCCATGTTTTTCAACGGACCGGAACCATTTTCGAACTTAACTCACGTATCTAAGGAACAAATGTTCTGACTAAATTTCATGAACATTGGACAAAAAATGTGACTTCTAGAGTGTTCACATGTTTTCACTATATACATATAGAGAAAACTGCCCCGCCCCCTGGTGGCCATGTTTTTTCACCGATCTGGACCATTTTTGAATTCGTCCGAGATATCAATAAAACCAATGTTTTGACCAAGTGTCATGATGATTGGGCATACATTGTGACTTCTATAAGGTTTCTCTATAGCCAAATAAGGAAAACTGCCCCGCCCACTGGCGGCCATGTTTTTCAATGGACCGGAACCACTTTTGAACTCAACCAAGTCAAGTCAACAGTTTATTAAAGAAACAGAGGCCTCCGGCCCAAAATACATATCATGTAATAAACAGAAATTTTAAAGTTGAGTCATAGTAATATTGTACAGATGTAGATGTTTATACATGTCTTTATCACATGCTATACCTTGTTTCCCATGTAATATAACCATTACATATTTTTTTATCCCACTTTTAAAGCGAACTCGGTTGATTAAAGCCCCGTTGATTAAATTTCTGCTATAATACACGGCACGAAATGACGTCATTGGTTCGACAAAATGACGTCATAATTCCAACGAAATTATCCAGTTTAACTTATTTTGTTTAAATAAAATGGTTTACTGAATAAAAAGTGGGATAAATAGAATAATAGGTTAGTGTTGATTATAGATCATGTTTATCATGCTCGGCACGTTTTCTAAGCCTCGCATGATAAACCTGATCTATAATCAACACTAACCTATTATTCTCTATATATTACACATGTGTAATACAACATTTTAAAGCGTTTTTATTGGCTACAAAATCAATAACTAACCAATCGCATGGCTTTATTTTGGTAAAATGACGTCGTCAACATGAAATGACGTCACGATAGTAAACAACTTTTAGATCTATCAGCATTTGTTTGGTCAATTAAGATGTATTTTATTTGGTTTAAAAGCATGTGATAAAAAAGATCTGACACTCGTTGTCATATCATACCATATTTTATTAAACTCGTCCAGGAAATTCGTTAGTAAGCTCGCCAAAGGCTCGCTTACTAACAAAATTCCTGAACTCGTTTAATAAAATATGGTATAATATGACGACTCATGTCAGATCCTGTATTTATAGAATTCATAAGAACAAAACCATACACTGCTAATTTTCTAATAGTTTCAAAATCATTCGTTGATAATAAGTCATAAAAGTTATTTAGTTCAGTACCATAGTCATACCAAATGAACAGAAACTGATTTTCAATACTTGTATACTTAGAACAATGGAAAAATGCATGGTATTCACAAACCACATATGTCATATTATTACTAATTTGTGAACACACATTACACACGCGATTCTGGAAAGTAATATTCAAATGTCTGCCATTTTCAACTTGTAGTTTATGATTTGAACATCTAAACGTAGCATAGGCTATATTGTGTTTGAGTGGCATTTCTATTATCAAATATCGCTCAATATTAAGTAGGGTTTTAAAATGACTGTAATTGGAACATCGACTTGAGTTACTTACGGTGTCGTGCCAGTTTTGAGTAAAACAGTCAATCAATCTATTTCTGAAAAGTTTGATAAACATATCAGAATCACCAGTTGGTAAAATAAGTGATACATAATGGGAGTCTTCCACATTCCCCCAAAACCATGCAAGTATTGGTATTTTTACGAACATGTAAGACTTTTCTACAAAACATATTATGGACAGATTCAATAGCTGAGCTGTACTCATAACCCCATATCTGGGAACCGTAACATAATATTGGCTTTACCATAGTATCAAACATTTTAAATAAATCCTTTGCAGGAAAAAAGCCAATGGTTTCTGATAATTTCTTATTGCAAAAAGTGCCTTTTGTGCTTGGGAAGCTAGTTTATCATGGGCTGAGCTCCAGATTAACTTTGGAGTCAACAGTAACCCCCTGTACTTGTATACAGGAGTAACGTTACGTTGTTGTCCACGGAAGAACCAAGTTTCATATCTTCGAAGGGGACCACCATTGCGAAATACCATAATTTCAGTCTTATCCAGATTAATTTCCATACCAGTATCAGTACAAAACTGATCAACAATGTTAATTTGTTAGTGTAACTTAATGGATGTCTCAGCACAATTGGCGACATCGTCTGCAAACATTAGACACAAAATATCTGGAATATCAGTAGTCATGAAAATACCAGATTCACATTTAAGCCTTAAAAGTGAAGATAGCCCATCTATAAATAGGGCAAGAATAGTTGAACCCGATTTATCTCCTTGCCTGGTTCCAATATTGCAGGGAAACGAATCTGTAGCATCGTTTGAGACTTTTACACAAGAAGTCAAGAACGAAAACATAGATTTAAGAACTCTTAAGAACTTTCCAAATACTACCTTCTTTTCAAATGATGAAAATAGTTTGACACGGTTAACTTTATCAAAGGCTTTACGGAAGTCAACGTTCAAACAATAGAATCGACCACCTCGTTTTGAGAGATATTTTTAGACCATAGCCTGCAAACAAAAGACATTATCAACTGCCGAATATCTTTTACGGAAACCTGTTTGAGATTCATCAATCTTATTATTTTCCTCTGCCCAGTCATAAAATCTCTTATTAATCACTCCAGAGAATATTTTATATAGAGTATTCGTAATAGATATACCACGATAGTAACCAGGGTTATTACTTGGACCTGATTTATGAATCGGTGTAATGATACTTTGACCCCACGACTCGGGAAAATTACCAGTGTCTCGTATTTTATTAAACAACAACAACATTATTGGAGAAATATCTGTTTGTGTACACTTGTAAAATTCCGACGGAATTCCATCCAGACCACAAATTTTACCATTTATTAATTTGGATATTGACCAGTCGCTTTCTTGCAATGTGAAGGGATCATTAAGTGAATTCGCCGTATCATCAGAATAAGCATAGTCATTTCCAACAGTGTAATCAACAACAATAGAGTTCTCATCGAAAACAAGGCCAGTGAAATATTGTAACCATTCTATTTTTGAGATACTAGAATCAATTGATTTGGCCGATTTGTTTTTCTTTAAAAGTTTCCAAAATATTGTAGGATTATTATCACAATTAACTAGTTCTTGGCGTTTAACCTTTGGTATTCATGTACTTTTGTCCTACAATGATTCTTAAAATTATTCCGTTTATCCTTAAACAATCTGAGATCTGACTCTAAATTGAAGCTACGAAATTTACGAAGAGCGCTGTATTTTATCGACTTTAAATAGTCGCACTCGTCATCCCACCAAGGTGGCTGTGATGAAAAATACCGAAAATTAACAAGCATACATTTACCGGCATCCTGATATAAAGCTGTAATCAGATCTACCGAAGAATTAACATTCGAATCTACGGTATCAAACAAAGTGTTACACTGACTCTGCAAAAAGCCCCTTAACGTCAGTACTAACTATTCACATGGCGAATTACGCCATCGAAATTTCTTCAATGAGTTAAGTGGATACTCATTTATATTATTTACAAGATTATTTGACCTGTTTGGAAATTCAAACACACAAGAATCCGGAAAATGATCCGAATAATCCCTGTCTAAAATTTTGAAGTCTTTAATATATTGAAAAAAGTGATGATGAAGCAATCCTATAATCTACGACACTTGCGCCTTCATTTGAGTAACATGTAAACTCACCACATCTATCACCAGGGAAACGGCCATTGAGAAGGTGTATTCCAAATATACAACATAAATTTACCAGCGATTTACCATAATTATTACCACGTATAATATCTTTATTATTGCGTGGGATTTCAAATATGCTACCATCATAATCTGCATTACCAAAAATATAAAAAAGATCATCAAATGGAATATAATCCAAAAAATCTTTACATCTGGAATTCAAATCACTTGCAATGTACAACAATGCTTGTGGATAATCGTAAGTTATAGTTTCTAAATTATCATACATTTGAGATATGCCATTCTTCTCATCTTAATCATTATAATAGCATGATCCTTCAGGAGATACATTCGTAAAATACATTATAATATCCTCACAAACATACACGGTAGAGTATTTACAGTACAAAACAACACAGTTTTAAAATTGTTCATTGTTCATTCGTCGAATAGGTACTTGCCTATGTAATTTACTGCTTTTATAGACACTAATTCCCCCACTATTTCTGATAGCAGTATCTTTCATCTTTCTCACAAAGTCATAATGAATATAAGATTTCATAAAGCCATTAAAATCCCCAACATATTTAGCCCAGGTGTCACAAATATGAATTATATCAAATGAACTTAAAAAAATAATGACTTCGGCATTATCACAATATTTGTTTAATCCACATATGTTCCGTGAAATAACCTTAACGCTTGAATGTTTGTAAACAATGTTCGTATTAAGACCTTGACCTAGTCCCTATTCAGAGAGAGAGTCATCGGACTGCCTGTCCGCTCCGGGATTTTCCGTAGTTCCACTGATTGGCTGAGCGTAACCATGTGGCCGGTCGTCGTCATCGTCACCGTTCCCGCGTTGAGATCCGACCAATCGCTGCCCATCATCAGTGCGGTTTTTCTCACCCCCTCGTGGTTGGACTGCACGTGGTCTGGAGCGCTTCCCAATGTAGACAATTTTGTCTGTGTTATCATCGTTTTTATAAATAGTGTCATTTACATACAACTTATCATATCGAATAGTTGCGTAATGCCCATTGTTGCGTTCACGCACCATGCGTTCCCTGAGTATTCTGCGATGTCGTTTTACACGGTCTGTGTAGTCTTGTTGCACGGAGTACTGAGAGTTTGTGTCCGATTTTAGTATTTTCGAGGCTTTAGTCATAATCGATTGACAGTCCTTGAAGCGTACAAAACGAGCTATAATTGTACATGTATTGCTGTAATTCAATTTAATCCGGTGAGCACGGTCAATGTCGATTTGGTACGCTTCTTCGCCAAAGATCAAGGTTGTTAAAAAAAAATCGAAGTTTTTCTTCAGTTACATACCATTGCTCGTTAATTTTGTCACTGATGCCATTAAATCTCAAATTGTTTTTACGCGACTGATTTTCATACTGATCTAATTTGCTTTTCATTTGAGATATTTCATGATGAAGAGAAATATTGTCTTGTTTTAGTTTTTCATTATCAGATTTCAATTCGTTCGCAGTTGACAAGACGGGGTCTAATTTCGAGTTGATATTGCCAATTTCAGTCGAAACTGTAATATTTTGTTGAGTCAAGTCTTGCTTCATATTTCTTAAAAAGTCGAACATACCTTCCGTACCCTGGTTATGATCAAATGCAGTAGTAGCTGCAATAGACGTAACATGATCATGTGTCCATGCCGTTCGATCTGGAGCGTCACGTTGACCCTGTGGGTCCCCTTCCCGGTGACGGCCATGGACAGGAAAGGCATGCTGGTTTGGTTGTTAACGCTGAATTTGTGGCGTGGTAAACGTAGATATTGACATCTGGCGTGTCATGACGCCCTGGCTCCCTTGGGCGCCCGCAACCATTCCCGGCCAGGTGGTATGAGGGTCGTTGCTGGATTCTCATGTTGGCCTCCGTGGTCGGAAACCCTGTTTTTTGATGATGTAGCTTTACGTGATCCGTCAGATTTTCGAGGTCCCGGGTTGCTTTTGACATCTCCTCAAACAAGCAGCAATGCCACTTGCACGTGGCTATCCGAAAAGTAAGTTTCAATCTACTCGCAACATGTACACACAACACGTTTATCCTAAAAACTTACTTCTTCGGTTGTGAAAAACATCCTATTTTAATCCTGCACTGGTCAATGCAAATCCCCATTGTTATTTGCACTTATATTACTACTAAATATCCAAATTTTGTCGAGCATAAAAACACGCGGCCATCTTATCAAGGGACACACCTTGCTATATATCATATATCTTAAAAAGTCTAAAAGTTATATATATA